>NW_019775070.1:16705-105778 GCF_001039355.2 Lingula anatina | reverse complement strand
GGGGGGGGGGGGTGTCACACTAATATTCCCCTCTCGAATAGGGTGATTTTCGGTCCCACAAAAATCCATTCGGTCCACCAAATTTTTCAATACTGTCGGTCCAAATGTCTGGCCATTCTGAAAAGTTTTCAGCATGTCTGGATATCTGACATATATCTTGATCCTGTGCTGCTCCAGATAGAAATTCTGCCCAAACAGTAAAGAGCAAATAATCATGGCTCCACCCCTGAATGTGATAGTAAACGCTGTGGGTTAAACAAAAAATAATCTGGGATTCTGTAACACAACTTCATTAAATCAAAGGTATTGACATCGTAATGGACGCGATTTCTTTCATGTAAATCTAGACTGCAAGTTTTAGACAAAATCTAGAAGTTTCCAATACAAATCACTGCGCGTCATACACACGCTCGAGACTCATGCTCTTCCATTCCAACCACACCAGAGATAAAAATGATACGCTTCTTTACCTTTTTGCAAAAAGGACAGGTAGTTTTGCTGAATATCATCACTTTGTGCTTGTTAATATGGTCTTGCACGATAGTTTTCGGGTCCCCCGCAAGTGGCGCCATTTTTGCTGCCCGAACGCTGGTGTTATGTTCGGGAGCCGGTGAACGTGTTCGTTTAATCTTGAAAGTAACCTCAGAGATAAATGATCCAAAGGATCCACGTACTTTCAGACTTCAACGCTGTTTAAACGTCAGAGTTGTCTGGATGACGCTGCAAAATACCACCCGGCTTTTATTCTCGTGAGACGGACGACCTTTGACCTTAATAATAATCTCATAGCCAAAGGAAATCGACCCAAGTAATTCATTGATCCGATACTGAGAATAAATTGGGATGTTTTCCATTGTACATTTTAATAATTGATAGGCAAAGTGGGGGTTGATAATGATATACATTTACATCTTATGAGGAACTTCAAATTAGAGATTATTGGTCTCATCTAACACAATCAATTTGCAGCACGCGGGACCTGCAGTACACAGCAAAGCTTCAAGTACAGGAGTGTTTTGTAGCCTTAGCTGAAGCTTGTAAAACTTGCAACAGTATTTACAAAAATAAGTAAATTAAAAAAAAATTAATTATATGAATTTTTTTCACTCAGAAAATTTGAAGTAAAGCAAAAATGTGGCTGGATGCCAATAACTGTAACGTATATGTTGCAACCGTCCCATAAATACATTTGCACAAAATTAAATAACTTTTGTAAAAAAATATGATTAAGCCGACTTTAAATAGGTACAAGCTTGATAATATGTGAAAATTTAACAAAAAAAAAAAAATATATATATATATATATATATATATATATATATATATATATATATATATATATATATATATATATATATATGGTTTGGCATTTATAGAGAAAACGTGAACAAAATACATGCACAATAAATAAATAAATAAATAAATAGTTATGTAACTTTTGTAAAATTTATCAAATCATGCTGAAAGGAACCCCTTTTTAACCAAACCATGCTACTCAGTTAATTCAAAGTTAAACAAAAATAGTGTTTAGCAGTTATAGGGACTTGATGTTTTGGGGGGCAACACTATGGACAGACATGGTGTTCAGAATATTTACAGACAGTGTTTGTATATAAAAATGGGGGGAATAAAGAGGAGTGACTTAATTATTTTCACAACAAAAACAAATGTCTAGAAAAAATTCTACATTAATGAAATGTCTCATCATTTTGCATATTTGAAATTAAAAGTTTTTACATTTCAAGTCAAATCGCACATTATGCAAAAATCCAGACAACTCTACATGGAGAAAATCTGTTTTTAAGGATCCATGCATTCAATTACAAATTGTGTAATTCTAACTACAATTTCTTAGGAATTAATTTGTTAGATAAGATGTGTTGTCTGAATTGTCAAATAAGTTACTTTATTTAACTGAAATTATGAAAAGAAAATACACAACTACAACACAAAATAAACTAAAGTAGTTATAATAAATTATATCATTCTATAAAATGACCATACATAACAATATTTTTTGCAAAAACTTGAAAACAGCTGATGGATGCCAAAAAAAAAAGGGTAAAACAAGAAACAAAACAACAAATATTTATTTTAGACTTATAACTGAAATCACATAAAAGATTTAATCTTCAATTTTAATTACATAATATAATTACATAACATTTTATAAATCTATTAAAATGTGGAATGATTCTTTTGGCATCATTGCACTCATTTCTGTATTTGTCCATGATGCCATACATGCATATATATTCCTATATAACAATTAAATATAACATGATAAAATAAAGTAATTGTAAGTTAGAGTAATGGGAGTTGAATGTCATCCTGTCCTAAAACACTTATCATAAGTTGGGATTAGAAAATATTTCATTTTAACCTTATATAAAAGACTTACATAACATGCTTCAAAATGTGGAACAGTGTGACACAGTGATGTGTGATGTGGGACTCCTAATTGGCAATTAAGTATTTTAATGTTTCATTATTTTATTAACTATATTTTGTAACAGATGTAGGCTTGATATATCATTTAATCCCACATAATATAATACTAACAACTACTATAATTGAACTATTACATAAAATATATATATCTGGAATGACTTAACCTCCACCTTTCACAAAAACAAAAAATATAAATACATATTTTATTAACAAGAAATATAAAAATCTATAAATTAATCATAATGTTAAAAAATAAAGAGATTTACATCATTTTATAGCAACACATACACCGATTTTAAATTGCATTTGAAAAGGGCACCATCATATATTTTATAATTATTTACAATAATAATAATTTTGCACCAGTGTCCTCCAAGCCGTCATCAAAAATAAAATTCAACCTCTTTCTATAATATTTGCACATTCAGATCACTGTAACAGTCACACTACAGATATCAGTTTCAAGTCTGATTCCAAACGAGCTCCAGATTTCTGTCTACTGTATACAATAGCTGCCCGGAATACAGACAAGGTACCACAGAGGGACAGGAGCACCATCAGGTAGAACATGCCAGACCAACCATAGTAGCCAGACACCAAACCAATCAGTGGACCCTCTATGAATGCCCCGACGCTGCCAAACCCTACGTGTTTTGGGGAAAGAGGAAATGTATTTGAAGTATATATCAATTGTAAAAAAAAAAAAAAAGACAGAAATACTCAGTCTGCCTAGATAGATTTCTGAGAAATCACATCTTTATCAGTGACTCCTCAAATGCCCCACACAAGCGTGATACTCAAAAAGATCAAGAATAAATATATAATACTCATACGTAAAAACATAAAAAGAAGGGATTTTCTGGCCTTTGTCTCAAATATTCCAGATATGCAACACTTCCACATCAAACAGTCTATATGGAGTCTTTGTACATAATTCATTAATTACATATAACAATACTATACCATTGATAATTCCTGTGACAGCTGCTGCTGCATTTCTTCCGTCCATTTCCCCCAGTTCTGCACCAATTGCACCACCTAGAAATGACAAGCACATCATCATTATTAATTGCCTTTTGTTTCTTATTTCCCATAAATGTTAGTATTAAAAATTGTCCACAATTTCTTTTATATGTATAAATATCATCCAATGTTTGTTATGTCCAAGATGTGATTTTGACAGAATTTCTTCTTTGAAATAAAAGATTACACTGGAGTGCAGCATTTCTTTGAAAATAACAGCAGTTACAAAGTTATGTCACTGTCAATAATAGGCGAACATATAATATATACATACAATACTATTTACAAAACAAAGACTGTGCTAGCAATTCTTGCATTTTGTATCATGATATATCTACAAAGTAACACATTTCAGAGCTGAAAGCAAAATAAATGAAATTTACCACTCTCTACACCATCTCCACACCAATGCCCCCCCTACCCAAACCCACCTAACCCACTGTGGCTACAGTTACAGCACAACCCAAAAAAGTTCTCTACCCCAACTTCTCCCCTCCAGATTTTATAAGTCTGTGATATTATATTAGAGAATAGTATTATTTCAGAAATAATGCAATAGCTTCATATCTGGCCAGTGGCTGAAAGTTCCAGTAAGTACAATGAATAGAGAACAATCACTGTCCAAATCCCCCATTTATCTCCATATCAATTCCCTAATAAATATACTATCCTGAAGTGTCTCACCAAGTATACTGTCTGGCCCACAGTTGAAAGCACCAGCAAGCACCATAAACAGAGAATTGAACAAGTAACCCCAGCTGCTTGTACCAGCAAACATCAGAAGTGCTGCAGTACTCAGTAGCATGGAGAGAGCTGTGCCAAGTAAAGAACGCCCCTGGAAACACCTGGAAAAATAACAATACAATTTAATTTTAAATTATCAACATTTACAGTGATCATATTGTAGTACTTCACAACATGTAAAGAGCTGTTCCAGGTAAGAAATGTCACTGGAAACACCTGGTGCAATAACAATACAATTTAATTTTAAATTATCAACATTTACAATGATCATTGTAATACCTTACAATATGGAAAGAGCTGTTCCAAGTAGGAAATGACCCTGGAAACACCTGGTACAATTACAATACAATTTAATTTTGAACAATAACAATACAATTATCAACATTAACAATTATTGTTATACTTCGTAACATTTAAAGGCCTGTTCCAAGTAAGGAAAATTATCAACATTTACAATGATCATTGTAATACTTTAATTAAAATATGGAAAGAGCTGCGCTATGTAGAAAATGACCCTGGAAACACCTGGTAAAATAACAATACAATTTAATTTTAAATTATCAACATTTACAGTGATCATTGTAATACCTTACAACATGTAAAGAGCTGTTCCAAGTAAGGAATGCCCCTGGAAATACCTGGATCAATAACAATACAGTTGAATTTTAAATTATCAACATTTACAATGATCATTGTAATGCTTTAAAACATGGAAAGAGCTGTGCCAAATAGGAAACGCCTCTGGAAACACCTGGTAAAATAACAATACAATTTAATTTTAAATTATCAACATTTACAATGATCATTGTAATACTTTACAACATTGTAAAGAGCTGTGCCAAATAGGAAACGCCTCTGGAAACACCTGGTATAATAATAATACAATTTGATTTTAAATTATCAACATTTACAATGATCATCAAAGTACTTAACAGCATGGAAAGAGCTGTTCCAGGTAAGAAATACCCCTGGAAACACCTGGTATAATAACAATACAATTTAATTTTAAATTATCAACATTTACAATGATCATTGTAGTACTGAACAGCATGGAAAGAGCTGTTCCAGGTAAGAAATGTCATTGGAAATACCTGGTACAATAACAATACAATTATCAACATTAACAATTATTGTAATGCTTGGTAACATGTAAATGCCTGTTCCAAGTAAGAAATATCCAGGTGCAAATTTAGAACAATAAGTTAACAAATTATTATCAATATTATATTACAATTTATAAAACTTGGTTATCTCATGGAAAGACTTGCTTCCAGAAAATAAATCCCATGAAAAACACCAGTCTAGAACAGTTATAGCAATTACACAATATATTAACATTACTAGTATGACTGAACTGCTTAGTAACAAGAAAAAACCATACCCCGAATGGAAAATTCATGGGAAAATCTAACAATACGGATATGAACATATAAAAGCAAATTTATTTAAAATTGAATAAAACTGGACTTGTCCCATGCAGATACCATTCATGGATAACAAAATAATGAAGGGACATTTAATGTGATTTATATTGTCAGTTTCTCGAATTTGCAAATAATTTGAGAGTTCGGACTTTGATATGCAATGGTTTAAAATAATGTTCAAAGTAATTATTATAGATATCTTAATTGCTGAAAAGAGCTTATGATATATAATATCATCATTATTATTATTATAGCTAAAGACCAAACATTCATTACCTAAAGCAAGACCCATGCAACATGCTATGTCATTTACTACAGATTGTAATCAATTTTCTTCTATATTAGCATCCAGCAGTTGAGTCATACCTGTCAAGTATAAATCCTATAAAAGCACTCCCAGCCACACCTCCTATCTCAAACATGGTGGAAAACATCCCTGCCATTGTCTTAGCATAGGAGAGCTGAAATACAATAGAAAATTTCTTTTTCAAAACAAAATATAAGCAGTCACCATTTTTAAAAAGACGGGGAAATTACACATTAAGCGCAGCACAGCAAAATGTCTCAAATAACATAATTCAAATTAAAAAATGATTTTGATTTTGGAAAACAACTTTGTATTTCTCTCATCCTAAATCTACCAGACAGTGTTGTGTATGTTTCCTCACATGTTGTAACAGGTACATAGGCAGCCACATGTACATGCAGTAACGGACAAGTTTTAGGCAAAACATCCCCACTGAAATCTCTGGTACCATACTAAAAAGAGTAAGAGGAATTAAAAAGTTAAAAAAAGGTTTTATTAAAAATGGCAAGTTGCTACTACTAACTGCTTTCTGACAGATGCGTAGGGGGCTGAATAGGAACAAAAATTACTTAAAATTTTATTATACTGGTTTTGTAACATGCAACAGTAAAACAACAGTTAACAGTGAAATACAATCTGCAAGTTTTGTATCAATATCTGCAGAAAGAGACAGATTTCAAGCAAACAGTATTTTACATTAACAAACAATTTTTCAAAATAGCTTACGGAATTTGCCACAGTTGCAAAAAGGTAGGATTTGTACCATTTTTCATCCTTGTACTTGAGGCTGCTATTCAAACAAAGCAATTAAAACACTGGAATTATTCAACTTTTAAAACTGAAAAAAAAAGAAACTGATTTATACGTCTCAAAATTCCACATTAATACTGACACAAAATGTTATCAATTACATTGATATGTCATAATTTTTTAATTAAAATGTAATGAACATCCCCATGCTTCAGTCTCCCCATATTTAATATTATTTAGATATTAAAAGGTAACCAGTTAATGCTAAGGTGAGCCCTTAGAATTTATTATCACCTTTCCCCGGGACTTCTATACCCACATCAGCAGGGATACAGAAACAGATTAGTACTACTACACCAAGTAGAATCTAAAATAACAACAACAATGACAACAATAATAATTCTACAATAATAATAGTATGAAGAAAAACACCTTAACATGCACAGAATAGTCTAATATTTTAAGAATAGACTAAATGTACACACAACTATGCAAAGCAACATACAGTCACATACATAAAAACATAATAATAATAATAATAATTCACACAAAGTAAAGAAGAATAAAAATGCATCATTGCATTTATCATAGATCTTCAACTTAGACTTCGAAAGCATTTGCATTTATTGTAACATAATTATTATATTAACTTACCAATATAACAGATGGCAAGAAAAACACAGACCTCCAGGAATACAGAGATTGGAGATATACCTAAAAGTAAAAATTTAACAATAAAAAATATAGCAAATCTACTTCTTTGTTAAGTGCACTAATCACATCATTTAGTATGAAAAGAGGCAAAAAACAATGCTTAGCTAGTTGAAGCCAGTGAAGTTGACACAGACTAATCAATAACTTAAATTTTTTTCAGAGTCTTGGATGGACTTGTTCTTAACTATCTGCTTTAACAATTGTTATAACATCACTGTGAGCCCAGCAGTACACAGACAGGATAGCATTCTATTGGCTATAATTACTCACTGCCAAAGAAGTCCCAGCGATTCCTCCAGCAAAGGCTGATGTTCCATATATCCCAAACACAGTGTTTCTGGTACTGTCTGAGAACCAGGCTCCTATGGTCTTGGAACATGATGGCCAACACAGAGACTAAACAAATATGAATAAAAACTGTAAAAAAATATCAATAGGCATCAAATAAAATAATTTAATGCCTCGTGACGTAGTATATAATCAAGCAAGATTTTGTGCAATTTGGAGAGTGGGGTCTGACACTGGCACGTGCTGATGGAAGCCATTTTTCTGGTTGTTTTATCTTAACACTGCCTGATTGTAGTCTACTGCACAACAGTTCAAATTCACAATTTTTTGGAGTGTCACTTTTGTACTGTTTTCTAAGACAACATAAATGGCACAATAGAATTACGCCCTTTCTCTTTCATGAACTTTTGAATTTATCAAAGTATTAAGTATTATTTCTGGCACAACATTGGCTTTATAATAAAAATAAATTATGCTGTTCAGTCTAGCAAGAAACAACCAGTCTTTTTATGAAACATAACCCTCCTTACCTGTGCTGTTCCATTTATGAATAAAAGAACTATAAATATGTGGTATGAACTCCACTGCCCCAGAGAGATCTGAAATACAAAGAAATCCATACCAATTAAAAATATTATCATGATAATTTTGTTGCAATTTTTAAACTCACAATATTATATTTTTCAAGATTCCTTTTTTGTTAATCACAATAAGACATTTTCTATCTTATGTTGACAAAACATTGTTTAGTAAAATTAATTTTGCTTGAGTTTAGTGAATAAATACTGGGCATGTATGGCAAAAAAGTTCAATGACAGAACTTAAAAACCTAGTTTTGGCATATTATTTCTAAATATGCCTATCTGTCTTGGAATAGATGCGATGCAATTAATAACAATGTTGTGAATACAGATTATTAACTATGAGTCACATGCCAAACAAACTCTATGGGAATACTAGTATATATTTTAAAAGTTTATTTATGCCATTTAGACTGAATTTTTAAATTTCCTTTTTAAATCAAAACTGTACATCATATCATACTGATAATATTTTATTCTAATTCAATGCGACTAAACTATGTATTCTGATGGAACTTGATCTTTGCAGTATTGTTGATCATGTTGAGGAAATTTTAAACTTTTCACTGTCTCCTGACATCAGTGTGACTAATGATTAAGTAGTTGCAATATTTGGGACAAAATCTTTTACAAGTATGCTTTCAGTGAGTGTAAGAAGTGAAAAGTTTAAAATGTCTTCAACATAAAAGTTGAAACATATAATGTAGCCACTCACCATAGACAATCCTGAAACTATAAGCGATAAAGCAAAAGTCTTTCTTGCACCAAAACGATCCCCAAGTGATCCTAAAAACATCTGAAATATTTAAAAACAAATTAGTCAGATTATCTGCCATAAGATATGTACATGTTCAAGCTACAATTAAAAAACATGAAATGCATTTGGTGCACCAATCAGTGGAAAAAATATATACGTAGACAGTGACAAGGTGTTAGGTGTGGCAAATCAATGACACTGTGTTAAACACAATGCTACTTAAAGATATAATATATTGGTATAGTATAAAAGGCCAAATGGGTAATTTGATGTAAATGTGTTAGGTGTGACAGTGGGTGTGACATTGTGCTCACCTGCATTACTGCATATGGCAAGAGAAGTGCAGTATCCATCCATCCAAGCTGCAATTTGGAGAACTTCAGATCATCTTCCAGATCTGTTTTGATCTGTTCAAAATGGCAAGATACTCAGTAAATGGGTTTTCTATAATTTTTGAAATTTTGATAATTCAAAAATATGTGGCTGCACTGTTCCATGTTACTTCAAAAAGTAATTGTATGTCACATGATGCTTGTTTGACTGAAGTTATTTCAGAGCCTGATCCCTTTTTGCATATCATTCTCTTCACTCCCAATTGACCTTTCACTGCTATAATAATGCCATAATTGTAAATGTTGCATATAACATTGCAACTGCTTTTCGATTTGCAGTGGCAATAGTCTGTTTGAAACATATCACGAAAGTGCATGCATCTTGGTTGTGCAGCATATTTTTTCATATATTTTAAAGGAATAACAAGTCTTCATTTTGGTAGGAAAATGCCATAAAAAGAATTTCCCCTTTTTTTTTTTTTTTTTTTTTTTGTAATTACATGTATCTCTTAAGGTATTGTTACAAAAGGTATCCATCTACATGATATATTTGAAGGTCCAATGGTCTGATGGCAAGCAAGGATTTCAGAAATATTGTGATGACTGCAATTTTGGTGATAATTTAATATAATTTCTGTGTGTTGTTTACAATGCATTTATTGTGGTATTTTGAATCTCATATGAAGATTTGTTATCCCTTTCAATTATGCATTTAATGCATAATAATTAATAAGGTATATCACAATCCGCTAGGGGCGCTACAATAGTAACTATCCAGGGGCAGTGAAGTGTAAAACTGATATCGGCCTGCTGACAGCTCGCCTATGGCACCCCTTTTTTAAATCTCTTTTAGCGTCGCGTAAAAAAAACTAATACAAGCCATTAACTAAATAAGCTGTAAATCAAAGAGTAAAATCCGATCACGTGATTTTCCCGAGTTGCAGTCTTTGAGAAGTTTCAGTTCAGGGTGTTTGAAGTTTTGCCTCGACAAAATGCTCAAAAATGTCAGTTTAGTACTGGTTGCAATTTTTTTAAATTTATAACGAACAAAGTTTATGAAATTTGCAATATTATGTAGAAAAATCATGAAAATTAAACCATGCGAAGTATATAGTTTATTTGATGCACAATATTTTTAGTACATGTTCTGCACGAAAGCAATCCCAGCCATGTGCTTGTGCGGTCGCCAATTTGGGTTTGTTTCCGGGTCATTAGATTAACATACAGCCCTAATTGCCCTAATTGGTCACAAGCAATTTGAGCTGCAGCTACTGCTGAGTGATCACCGCTGGTCAGTAGTGACAGGTTTTAAGCTGAACAGTGTGGACACTTTTGGTGAATTTTTGCAGTTAAAAAACTTCAATATCTTTGTTGCTTGTAGGAATATTTAAAAAATTCCAAGTGATTTCTTCCGGTTTTTGCATTACCTTTCAGATGATATAAGTATTATAATTTTCTGATCAGTTTGAAAATTTTTCTGATATACCTAAATTAATAATGAAATTGCATGCAGAGAAGCAGGATAATGTAAGTTCTTCTTAAAACACGCAAGAGTTTCCTGGGGAGATATGCAATCTTATGTGTTAGTTCTACTTACAACACCCAAGGGTTTCCTAAGGAGATATGTAGAAGCATATGCAATCCACCCTAGGCTGAAAACAAGTGCCTGTCTCAGCTGCAGTCTTGATGCCATGTTGTTGCTGCAGGGTGAAGGTTGCGGCAGGTTGACCCGAGTTGACCTTTTTCAATCAAGAAGAGATACAATTGAAGTGAGAATATTTTGCATTTGATATGATATTTTTTGCTACAAAATAAGCATTCGATTCAAATTGTTAACTTTAAGCTGATGAGATAATCTAATGTGTTGTATATTTTTACAACCGTGCTCACTGTTATGAAGCTTCTCATGACAAACGCCATCTCTCAGAAAGTATTTTAGAATTATCTAATCGAAAACGAGGTTGTTTAAATCATGGCGGACGCCAATCGAACACTCGCCTGATATTTATTTATTTTTTGCATTTATTTCACCATGAAGAAATTTCTTAAATTTGGTAAGAGCAAGAAATCAGATAATGCTCAGGATGCATCGGATGCAGCCCAGACTCAAGTGAATATTGGCTATACGTCGCTGAAAGAGAAGGATTTAGGGAAACTTCATAAAGCGGCTTGGCAAGGCGACTTGGCGAAAGTCAAACAACTAGCCAAGAAAGAGGCTAGCCCACTCGATAAAGAAAATAGGTAGGTATATTCTGAGAATTCCTTTATCAGCACATTATGTATACCAAGGAGTGAAGAGCAAAATAGTTGAATGTAAGGTCCTGATATTATTATAAATTATTTTTATTCTGTGCTTTGAAAATTATACAAATTCAAGAACTGTCACCATCACTGGGTCATAGAAGTGATATATGAGGCCCAATTTGATATGGGTGAATACTGTCACAACCAGACATTTTTTAGATATCTGCAAATACGGAAAAGTCTATAATAAGTGTGTGTGTGTGTGTGGTGGATAGTGGTGGGGATTTAACGTCTTCCTTTACCATACTGCAATTTTGAAAGTTTGAGGTGTTTTGTGCAAAATTGCACGTACAAGATAAATTCTTCTTTAGGTTTCAGAGTGCATCTTATCTACCTTTTTCGATAAGGGACTAGGACTATTTTTCAGCCAATTTTTTTTTTTGAAAAATTGAGTAGCTTTAGATCATGGTTCTTGTTTTATGTGACTTCTGCCCCTTTTTTTATACCTCCTTGATCTATAACTAAGTTTTAATTACCTGTAATATTTTTCCTATCAATTTCAGGACTCCTCTCCACCTTGCCTGTGCCAAGGGCCACACAGAGATAGTAGAGGAGCTGATAGCCTGGAAAGCCAAACTCAACATAGGAGACAGTGACCAGTGCACTCCACTGGCTAGGGTAGGTGCCTGGAACACATTTCAAATGACTAGACTCACAAATATCTTATATTTCCACTTAATGCTGAACATGATTAACTTTTGCAAAGGCAATAAATAATTTACATTATGTATATCTATTTTTTTTCACATTTCCTTCAATTCATTACTGTTTTGAATCAATATTTCAATATATCAAATGGAAGTAATTGAGTTCGGCTAAAGGTAATTGGGAAATAATTCCCTTCTTATTTTCATCCATTGAATTATTTATATTTTAGATAATTATTTATCATTAGTTAAAGTGGAAACTTATAAGTATAGGGGTGTGCTACTAGAAAGAAAGAAGAAAAAAACAGAAAAACAAATGCAATAAGTCCTGTATAAAGAACAATTTTAAAACTGTGGCCTACAGCCTGAGGATTGATATTTACATAAAAAAACAATCAAACACCTGTCAACTACTAGTAATCCTTTGTTCACTTCTCATGATCATTAATTAATAAGAGGTTTTGTGGTTAAAGAACACCTGTTATTCACAGGTGGCCTTAATTGAATATTCACATATTGATGATATACAGGTGACCTCAATAAGTGTGGTGTAAATCAATAAATTCTCAGGATAAAAGACTGAATAAACATTGTATTTACTTCTTGGAGATATTCTAACATGCAACATGCTATTTGTAAATGTAATATTAAAAAATTATTTTATATGTAAATTTTAGTAATTCTTGATTGTTGTGGACTATGTTTGATTTAGATAAATATCATATTTATTATTAGTAAGTGCCCAACCACTTTTTGCCTTAAAACCATGGTAGATATTAACAAGGTCTACCCAGATTAACAATGGGCTTTTTATTCAGTTATTTTACTGTATCCTGCAAAAATTGATAAATTGCTTACCAAAAAGTAAATAGAAATATAGCATGAATTGTTTAATGCCCCCCGCCCCCATCCCCATTCTGTGTTGATGCATTGCTGTTGTATTTGATATATATATATTTGGTTTTCATCAGGCTGTCCAGTGTCACAAGGACCAATGTGCAAGTTTACTCCTAGATGCCAAAGCTGATCCCAATGTTCAAGACAGGCTTGGGGACTCCTGTCTACACTACTGTGCAAATGAAGGACTGTATGACATGGCAAGTCTGCTACTACAGACAGGGGCAAAGCCAGATATACAGAACAAGGTATTACTGAGCTATGTCATGAAACATACACTTTTTACTTTTGCTCATGTATAGCATTAGGCAAATATGTAAATGTGTGCATACATCTGGTTGCTCTGACACACACACACACACACACACACACACACACACACACACACACACACACACACTGTTTGTGTTTCTGAAAAAAAGTTTTAATTTCTGTATTAAATGACATTGTGTTTTCCAGGAGGGTCGTTGCCCCCTGCATGTGGCTGTGCTAGCAGGGCAGGAGAATTTGTGCCAGATATTGCTGGAAGAGGGTGCCAACATCAATGCCATGGACAGCCAGCAGAGGTAGGAGTATTGTCACAGCCAGTGTTTGCACTGAGTGTTTATTCTGTTCTGGGATGAGCACTCATATAGTCAGTTTTTTCTGCTCTGGGATGAGCCTTTATACAGGCAGTATATTTTCTCCTTGCAAGACTTTTTACTGCCGTGAAAGTATATTCTATTTTGGTTTCATGACAAAAGATTTTTAAGACAAAAATATTGTGTAAAGACAGCTGCGGTATATAAGTGTGTAGCTTGTTAAACTTATTGCCTGTTTTAATTTTGGTTGTAATATTATTATTATTATTATCATTATTATTATTATTTTTACTTATTCTCCAGGACTGCCCTGATGTATGCCTGTCAGGAGGGCAATGTAACTCTGGTCAAGTTATTCTTGCAGCAAGAAGCAGATACAACATGCAAAGATGCCAAAGGTACCTCACTGATGGCGCCAAATTATTATTGCTTTGTTGCATGTTCTTAGCCTGCACACTACCAAACCCCCTTTTAGAGCAAATTTAGTACACAACATAAATTGTATTTTGCCCAAAATAATGGTTTCTATAACCAAGTTTAAAATAGAGACAGATTTCTTCTTTTCTCTCAGAAATGATCATGCTTGAACCTAGCATAAGATATAATGTTGCTTTTACCACACGCTAGGGCATTTTAACCTTTATTGTATCCCTTCCCTGTAGGTTGGACAGCTGATGACTGTGCTGTTATAGCTGGCCAGCATGCCTGTTCCCAGTTGATAGCAGATTACACCATGAAGCACAGGACCCCCAGGTCAGCGGGGAGCAGTGCCAGGGACCTGGGGGCTGCCGTGGGAAGCAAGAAGGGCACCCCAGTACACAAGGGACAGTCCAAGAACAAGGGAGAAAGCATGGGGTTTGGAGCCCCTGCTCTTGATGCAGGAGGTAAATTGATGTGTATTTTTTATGGGGGTAGTAATTGGGAAAATATTCATTTTATTCTGAGAAAAATAGCAATTTCAGTTGAGGTGGTTGGTGAGGGCCTATGTCTATACATACAGGGGATAATTGCAGGGGATAATTGTTTTTTGTAGATTTTGTATCATGTAGATTTTGTTTTAAAATTGGGAGTAATTGGTGGTGTTTGTATTTTCTGGTCATTTTTGCTGAAGATCATAGTAATAGAATGTTAGAAAATTGATGTTTTGTTTTTCTTATTACTTTGTATTAAGTAGTTGATGAATTTTTATTCATAGTAACTGTTCATTACATCTTATAGAATCTTGAATTACACTGTGTATTATTGTAATGGGGAACACCACCTAGCATTATTGAAGCACAGTAGTAAGTTAAATTATGCTGATTGTATAATGCTTAATAGCTTTTTTCTATCTATCTTAAATTTGCTATCCTTTTAGAGAAAAAGAGAAGAGGTAAAAAGTTCATAGATTTGAAATGCTGATTTTTGTGTCGAAAAGTTCCATTTGATGCATGAAAATTGATTTAATGTTTATTTGTGTTGATATTTTAAGGTTTGACTTTTTTTTACTGCTGTGAGAGCTTTGTATGACATACAGTAAATGATCCTTAAAGTAAAGAATCCAATGTCATTCCCATTTTCCTCCATCTGTATCTGAAAAAAAAAAAAGCCACAGCAGAAATCCACTTACAACACATCTATTAAGGAACAAACCAAGCACAAATATGACTATTCTGTTGATATATCTGACATATGGCAGTGTCTCACCTTGCATGCAAATGACTATTCTGTGTATGTGTGTGTGTGTGTGTGTGTGTATATATATATATATATATATATATATATATATATATATATATATCTGTCACATGGCAGTATCTCACCTTGCACTAAAGCGTAAAGACTAAGAATAATGTTCATTATCTCAAGTTTTTTTTGTTTTTTTTTACAGTTTCAACATCATAATTCCTAACAGTGAAGTATTTGCACAATTATGATATAAAGAAAACCACTGTAAAATTTAACTCACTCTACACCCCTCATCCCCAGGTGACTTCTCAGAGGACTCTGTGAGCAGGGCATCAGATGTGGATGGGAATGGAGCTGATGATTCCTGGGGTGACTCAGACGACCAGCTCCCACTGGACACCCCCAAGGCTAAGAAGGTAGACCCCTTAAGTTAACTTTGTTGTAATAGAGAGAGAGAGAGAGAGAGAGAGAGAGAGAGAGAGGAGGTAGGGAGGGAGGGAGAGATGTGTGTGTATTTGGTTGCTAAGTTGTTAGTGGAGTTGGGGGACGTTTATCACCAGCTTCCTAAGGATGCACCCAAAACCAAGAAGGTATTACCTATGTCTTAATTTAATGTAGGTAATACTTTAGGTGTTACTATAGGCTGTGATGTATTGAATACCTATGTTAGCATGTCACATAGGTTTTAATAGCAGTAGGGGGAATGTTTATGTTGTTTGTTATTGCCCTGCATGTCTGTTATAATTTGTATTACTTCGTCCCAGCAAACCAATGGAAATTGGGATGAGGATGAGGATGATGATGATGGAGGTGATGGGAAAAAGAGCAATAAGAAAGAGGTTTGTTTTATATACCCTTCCTGGTATTGCCTTTGTCTACTTGCTTGTTTGCTGATTGTGGTTGGTTCTGTGTAGTTACTTAATGGTTGCTGATATAGGTTGGCAAACTTCTTGTTTGTATTTAGGTTTAGTTCAGTGCTTGCTTAACATTGAGTGGCATTTTTTTGTAGGTATTTAGTTTTATTTTAATGTTGCCCTGTACATTGGGTGTTTTTCTTATTACCAGGCTCAGCATTAGATAAGGATTTTATTTAGTTAAAACATATCAAATATTAGGTTATCTGAATCCAATGGAAATATTTGCAGTTTTTATTTTCAAAATGAAAAAAAAAAATTTAATGGTGAGTCCTGGTTGACAACATCCTCTTTTAATTGGTTTACAAATGTAGGATTTTTATTGCTTTCATTCCTCCTGTGCATATAATTATTGTAATTGTTTGACTTTGGTTTTCTTATGTGGCATTTGAACTCCACTCATTTAGTATATACAGTTTTTCACAATCTGGGTGCTCTTTTCATTTTGCTTGTTTTTTATCTTTTGATAAGTGAAATGTTATATTGTGGCAAATCTTTGTCAAATCTTTTTTTCTCTTTCTCAGTAAATGTTAAGTGTTATTATTCTGTGTGCTTTTCTGACTGGTGCTTTATTTTTTATATATTTACGTGACTTTGATATTTTACATTAAAATTTGTAAATCATTGTCATAAAGACTTGAACTGATCATACATTTATGTCTATCCATTTTTCAGACTCTCTGAAACAGGTTTAACACACTAAAACTCCTCCTTAATTACTTTACATATTTTGTTCTGGATATGTTCATTAAGAGATTTTGTTTTTGAACGATATTTCTTCCAAACTTACCAGCACACTGCCAAATGCCCACTTGTGCATGGTATTTAATTGAGCTTATCGGGCCTATGCTGTTGGCAAAGAAATTTTCTTCAGGATAGGAATGACAGATCACACACACACACACACACACACACATACACACACACACACACACACACACACACACACACTTTTTACACTTAAAGAATTGAGTATGAACAATTATATATTTGAGTTGACTGAACAATGCTTACCTTATGTTACAGAAGCCTGCAGTCCCTGGTATAAATCTTGCCAAACTGTTGAGGTCATCTTCTAATGAATCCTTACATAGCACTGATCAAGGTAAGTGCTTCAGATTTTATTAAATGAAAGTGTATCCTTTGTGAGATCTTGATATCAAAGCTTAATTTCCTTTTAAAAAAGCAATTAGTTTTTCCAAAACATTGCTCGAGCTGTCCCTGCACTTTGATCAGATGCTGGTCACTTTTTCTGTTTAAATAACTTTGTTTTAAATAAACCATGATTTGTTTAGATTGCCAAATGTCTTCCTGTCATTTCAGAAGGCAATATTGAAAAAAAGTGCTTATTTTTAAGGGGTGTAATCATTTTTTGAATTGTGAATTAAGAAAGATAAGTAGCTTCACAGGATGTTTAAACATAAAAAAAAACTTTGTGACATTTTTAGATTGATGGGTACACTTTTCAAAATAATTGTTTAATTTATTTTTATTAATATATAATAATAGAAAAATACTATATTATTTCTTTGTATTTCATAGAATCTGCCAAGAGCACTTCTGGTAGATCTTCCTCCAAGATTCCCAAGATGGTGGATGCCAAGAAAGCCTCCAAGAGCCCTCCAATAGCTTCCTCCAAGAAATCTCAACAGGGTAACAGCAAGTCCAAGCTACCTCAACCTGTCTCCCAGAGGCCAGACTCCGGGAGGTCCATTCAGTCCCAGGATTCCTGGAAGTCATCCAATGCCGAGAATTCCTGGAATTCAGATCCCCCATCTCCGGTGCCTATCAAAAAAAACAATGCTCTGACTCCGATGAAAAAATCGGCTTCTTCAGGAGAGGTGAGAGTGCTTCATTGATAATGAATAGTACAGCATTACCTGTAGTTGTAGATTTTTTTTTTTTTTGTAAAATTAAGTCATCTGGAACAACACTCTGTCTTAAAGCAATATGACTTTATTGTCTAAATAAATAGTTGGTTGACACTTAGCTCAAAACAGCATAAATCACCAATATGTCATGTAAGTGACTTAAATAACTGGTCTGAGATAACTTAAAATCACCAGCAACAAAGATGGCAATAGAGGTCACCACTCAGTCAAGATAGGACCAAGTGTTGTTTGCAAATTACAGATGATAGTGCTTGCATTATGAAATTATGATTTTAAATTATTGATTTTAATGGCAAGTTATTGATACGGGTAGGGTGTATCCAAATTTGTTTCTAATCAGTCAGTGATGGGATTAGATAGAAGGATACTAAAGGCTGACTCTTTCTCTAACAATTGAATGATCCATGATGCATGTGTGAACTGAATCCTGAGATTGTAGAATTAACTGCATGATTTCCCCTTGCATGAGAACAGAGTGATGATGATGATGATGGCAATGCACGGAATACAGGTACCATTAAAAAAGGAACTGCACCTAAAAGTAAAACAGAGGAAGATGAGGAAGAAAGTGACACCTCTGAAGTATGATATTTAGTTCTTTTCAAATTAACTGTCCTTAATGTGATAATTATAATGAATTATTATTATTATTATTCTTTTAATCAGCTCAAAAATATAGAAGTCAGTGTTGAAGCCATAGTTAAGTTAGCAAACGATAGATGGAAAATGAAATTTGTGAAATGTGGAAGTTGGAACTATTATTATTATTATTATTTGTTATTATTTTAGGTTATGATGGTATTTATTTCACAATTTAGTATGTATCTTTAAATCGATGGCCTTACAACATATCAGGCTTACCTTGAATACACGTTTAATTTGTCATTTGCTGAATAAAGTAACAATCTTTGATTCCTAATTAATCATTGTGCAAAATTAACGACCACATAATTACTTCTGAATATTTAAATTTTCCTCCTCTATCTCTATGCTGTCCTGATGTTTTCAGAGGAATCAAGTAAAGAAGAAAACTGCTGCAGTCCATACAAAGTCAGGAGAGAAGACAGATGCAAACAAGTCAAAGCAGAAAGGTATGATGTATTGCCTATTCTGTTGCGATGATTATTGAAAAATTATACTTGTTTACTAGACTTACCATAGAGTACCATCATATAAGTTTATGATTGTTTTCATAATAATAATGATAATATGATAAAGTTTTCTCAAAGAAATTTAGAGATATCAGTGCTAACCCAATGCAAGTAATTAAACATAGTAATACACATACACTCACGCACAAGTTCAATTTTTGGTTTACCTCTCTGTGTCAGACATCATGGCTGAGCTAGGCATGAGTGATCTAAGCGAGGTCAGTGACCCCAGTGGCCTGGATACTGGACGTACACCCAGGAATGCTGACCAGCACAGTGACTGGGTCTCCACAGCTGCCTCTCAGTCCAACAGCCCAGTGCCGCCACCTGGCAAACTTAACAATACTCAGAAGGTAGTGTAGGCCATCAGGGGGTGTTGGTTTTCTCAGTACTGCTGTCCAGTATTTATACCCATTAACTAAATAATGCACACATGATATCAATCATAAGTGATCAGATGTAAATGAATATATCAAGATAAGATAATTTATAATTATATATATTTGCCAAACAAGGGTAATCATTTATAGCAGGGAAAATGTTATGTACCATGATCATCTGAAAACATGACTGTATACATTGTTTTGTTTTGTTTGGACATATGTAAATATGCCATCAGTATTTCATTNCCTCTATCTCTATGCTGTCCTGATGTTTCAGAGGAATCAAGTAAAGAAGAAAACTGCTGCAAAGTCAGGAGAGAAGACAGATGCAAACAAGTCAAAGCAGAAAGGTATGATGTATTACCTATTCTGTTGTGATGATTATTGAAAAATTATACTTGTTTACTAGACTTACTATAGAGTACCATCATATAAGTTGATGATTGTTTTCATAATAATAATGATAATATGATAAAGTTTTCTCAAAGAAATTTAGAGATATCAGTGCTAACCCAATGCAAGTAATTAAACATAGTAATACACATACACTCACGCACAAGTTCAATTTTTGGTTTACCTCTCTGTGTCAGACATCATGGCTGAGCTAGGCATGAGTGATCTAAGTGAGGTCAGTGACCCCAGTGGCCTGGATACTGGACGTACACCCAGGAATGCTGACCAGCACAGTGACTGGGTCTCCACAGCTGCCTCTCAGTCCAACAGCCCAGTGCCGCCACCTGGCAAACTCAACAATACTCAGAAGGTAGTGTAGGCCATCAGGGGGTGTTGGTTTTCCCAGTACTGCTGTCCAGTATTTATACCCATTAACTAAATAATGCACACATGATATCAATCATAAGTGATCAGATGTAAATGAATATATCAAGATAAGATAATTTATAATTATATATATTTGCCAAACAAGGGTAATCCTTTATAGCAGGGAAAATGTTATGTACCATGATCATCTGAAAACATGACTGTATACATTGTTTTGTTTTGTTTGGACATGTGTAAATATGCCATCAGTATTTCATTTTTTAACAGAAGCCACAGAAAGACGAGGAAGAGGAAAGTGAATGGGACTCTGAGGAAGAAGAAGAGCCCAAGCCCCCTGTGAAGACAACTCAAAATGATGAGGAAGAGGAGGAGGAAGAGGAGGTGAGAACAGGAAGCTTGTGTGTAGTAGATAGACCCCAGTCTCTAGAGGTAGCTGTCTGCCCAGTGTCTGCTTGCACTCCTGTACCTGTGTCACACTCTGTCTGCTTGCCCTGCTTGTCTCCAATATCAGCACCACTGTACAGCATGGAACCTTGTGTAAAGGTACCAATGCTTTCTGCAGAGTCTAACATGACAGCACCACCCTCTTTGGAGTCTGATATTACAGGACCACTTTCTGCTACTGACTTTAACCTATCAGCACCACTTTTTACAACAGAGTCTCACAAGACAGCACCACTTCCTACTACTGACTCTTACATGTTAGCACCATTTTCTACTAAAGAGTCTGGTATTACGGCAACCCATTCAACTACTGGCTGTAACATGGCAGCACCACTTTTTACTACAGAGTCTAACAAGACAGCACCACTATTTACTGCTGAACCTAGTGTGACTGCTTCACTTTCTATTGTAGAGTCTAATAAAACTGGATCACTTTCTACTGCCAAGATTGAAACAACAGCACCACTTTCTAGTACTGCAAATTCTAAAGTGACACCACATCTTTTAGCAACAGAATCTACTGTTACAGCACCACTTTCTTCTGCACTATCTAATACAGCAGTTCAGCAAACTACCAAAGACCACATGCGGCTTTCAGCTAAAAAATGTAGCAGAAAAGAACCTCACACCATGATGATGTCTGGTGCAGCAGACCTACTTCCTGGTACAAGTCCTAATAACACAGTCCCCTTTTCTTCAGCAGAGCCCAATGCAGATACACTGCTTCCAAGTCTAGATGCTCCTCTATCTTCTCCAATGCCTGGTGCATTGACACCACTTTTTTACTCTGTGCTTGACAGCGCAGCACCACTTTTGAACTCTGATGGACAAAGTAGCCATAGCCCTTCTACTGCTGGCAGTATCAATAACACCTTTCTTCAACTAAATACGTCAGTTGGTGAACAATTGGTGGACAACATGCTGGACCAAGCCAGACCTGTACCAACAAACACCAATGGGGTGCTGACCGGTGACAAAGTGACCAGTGATGTGTTGACCAATAATATGGCAATCAGCAAAACGATGACCGATGGCACAGTTATGGAAAAAAACATGGTGGCTGGTGACAGTGGCTGTCCTGGCTCCCAAAGTGACAGCTCACTGACCATGGCTATAGCAGAGTCCTATGATGGAGATGGAGAACCCCCAGGCTGTAGGACCTCCTCAGATGACTGCCTGGATGATATGACCACAATGGAGTCAGCCATTCCCTCACCTAGACAGTCTGCCTATGCTGGGTCTATCAGAGACCTGAAGAGAATGTCCAACCAGAAGAAGAAGAAAGGGGTTCTCAAGAGGCCTCTACCACTGCAAGAACTGAATGGTGGATGTCAGGAGAGAGGGGATGGGTGTAAGAAGTCGGTTAAATTTTACTGTCCAGTGGAAGAGGCACGGATTTCATCCAGTAGCCATGACTGTGATATAAAGTCAGGTCAGCTTAGATCAAAGATGCGGGAGACAAAAGGAAAAGAGAACTTGAAGCATAACTGTAAGTCTTCAAAAGCACCAAATTCCCAGATAAAGAAAAACACTCCATTGTTGTTGAGAGCACCTGAGGTGTATGTAAGGTCACTGGATGTGTTGGTTAACTCCAATCAAAACAATAACAACAGGAGTTTGGGCTCATCTAGATCTAGCAGTAGAAATGCCAATGATGCCTCGCAAGTTTCTGTATCAGAAACAGCACCAGTAACGCCAACATCAGCAGCATCAGTGACAGCAGTGACGACAGCAACATCTCAAGTATTAACAACAATTACAGCAGCAACAGCATCACAAAGTACCTTATCAGGGCTACCCTCCAGTTCAGTGATGACTGGATCAAACAGTAGAAGCTACACTCAGTCTACTTCCCAAATAACCACAGGAGAAACAGTAAGGGGTTCACCCACTCCAGCAGTATCAGAGATGTCAGCCTCACCTGTAAGGGTTACCAATATGAAGAGTGCCTGCACCCAGACTGTAGAGACAGCTGTGGGTCAGCCATTACAACTGCAGTATTTTTGTCTGTGTCCTCGACACGGGTGGGTTCCAGCCACCTCCACCACTGCTACTACTGCTGCTAGGTCTGATCCTTTCTTGGTGCCATCGGCTCATGCTAACACCCATACCAGTGGTGGATCTCTCAAGCTCAAAGGCACTGAGGATGGCATGAAAGGAGGAAGCAAAGAGAAAGGGTTTGAAGAAGGTAAAGGTAGTAAGGAACCGGGTGAGAAGTCTGCTGGTGTGAAGAAAAAAGTTTCCAGAGGCAAGAAAAGTGGACAGTCTTCTTCTAAGAGAAGATTGATCAATTTCTTTAAGAGGAAAAGCAAGGTTTCATCTATGGACAAGTTGATGATTGAAGACACTGGGGCAGCAGTTGGTGGTCAGGCAGTTGCCTGTTCATGTCCTACACTGACCAGTGGTCATCCGGATGAGGCTCCTGCAAGGCTGCCACAGTCCCATGGTGATTTGCTATGGTGTGGGGCTGTACCCTCTTCCACAGCCGTCCACACTGAGAGTTCCGACCGCTTTGTCTCTCCACCGGATTCCAATCAGACATCTACCAGCACAGATCACCGCGAGCTACCAGTCATACCAAGCTCGAGGTCTTCCTCTTCTTCTCTCTCAGAGCTGATGCACTCTAACCTCATCTGTCAGCTTGATGCTGCTTCCCTTGCAGGTTCCTCCTCTCTGTCTGAGCCCCTGTTTCAACAGGCTACTGGCATGGTCCATAGTGTTAGCACTCAAACCATACTGCATGGCTTTGCTTCCTCTCTCCCTGTAGACGTAGACCCTGCCATGTGCCGCTCTGTGTCTGACTATCTGCTGGATGATTCCATGGTGATAGAGATGAAGAAGGTATTGTTGGTTATGAGTTCTTGATGACACCTTGGATCAGCATTGCGTTGTTGTTGTTGTTGCTTGTGCTTGTTGTTGAGGGAAAATTTGCTTGTTCTCTACATATTAAGAATTCTGCTTCTCACATACTTTGCATAATTTTATGATGTATTATGAAGGTACAAATTGTTTTCTTGTTCTTTTGTTGATACTTATTGTAAGAATTAACAGACTAATGTTTGTTGGTTTACTGAAATAATTTAGCATTTCACTGAAACAGTACTTCTCAATGTGATTTCACGGTTTTCTTACCTTTGTGCTGAAAGTTCTTTGTAACTGCAATAGCATCGATATCTGCATGCAAATACACACGTTTTGCAGCTGCTTTGTCAGGCAAGAATGAATTTAAAGGGTTTCATCCATATTCTATTTCAGAAAAAATCTTTCCTTCCAGTGCCTCTTTCATATAGTGAATTTAATTCACTTAAAAAAATACTGGCTGTGTACAGCTTGTCATTGTTTGTTATCATGCATTATCATAATAATGTTCATTATTTTTCATTATTTTCAGTGTATGTAATTTATCTCTTTCACTGTAGGCTGTTTATATACATATAGAGTAAAAAATGTGTCCCCACACTTACAGTGTCTGTCAATAGATGATAACATTATGATCATAATGACAACTTTGTAACCTTGTGAGGACATTGGCTGGTGGCTGATGGTTTACCTGAAATAATAAGCAATGGCACAGCCTGCATCTACAGGTTGTAGATTAAATTTTTTTCTACTCAATCTTTTGCAAACTGAGGCCATTTCTGGAATTTCTCTCAGACTAATAATAACTTACAATGATGATAAATGATATTTGTCACATTATGTGTAGTATACTGAGGAAGAAGAGGAAGGGAGTGAGTGGGACTCGGAAGCTGCTGATGCAGGGGAAGAACGAACTCAGATGGATGAAATGAAACAGGTGTTGGAACATAATGTTGAGATTTCTTTTTCACTTCCAAAATGGCATGAAGCAGATCTCTTCCAGCTTTTTTGTTTGTTTATTATTTTGATGTGTCTGAAGTACATTTTGTCTGGCCTTGTTTCATTGCAGTTTTATGTTATTTAACAAAATTAGTCGGCCAATTCTTGATTAAAAATATGTATAATTCTATGTCCAGTGCACTTTTAGTATTTTCACCTTATTCTGTACATTTGAGATTCATTTGCTTCTATCAGCATCAGACACACAAAGTAACATTTCTATAATGACAAATAAGTTGGAGAACCAGAGCAAAGTCTTTTTGTCTCATTTTGTGAAGTTATGGTAGTGTGCATTATGTGTGATTTTAGTGTAGTTGTTGGACTGGCGTGAGTGTGTGACTGTTACTATAACACTGTCTTTAGATTCAAATGCTGCCCATTCTTTTGATCTTTAATCATTATACAAGATAAAACCTTTTTGTGTGGCTATAAATGGTTTATTTTGAAAAGTCAAAGGAAGACAGTATTCAATCTGAGATATGTGCAATGATGTATCTGTATAACCATTGATCTTCTGGCAGTTGTGTAGTGATAGTTTTGCTGATTATCAATTTGAAACTTTGATGGTAAATATAGTGCAAATTCCAATTTTCAATAAGTGCCATATTCTTAATTGCCATTTGTCTGCTGCTGCCAAGCTTGTGGTCAAGTCTAGACTTTGGTCAAGTTTATACCTGTATCTTTCTATTTTCTTAGCAATCTTAAGTGATACTGTTCTAGAACTAGGTCCACCAATATTTTCAAGATAAAATGAGGTTAAATAACTGGTATGGCTTGTCCTAGGAATGTCACTATTTAACAAAGTAAAGTTGTTTTTTCAGAGAGCATCATTTTATGTAGATTCTGAGGATTCAAGAGAACCATCGAGGAAGGCTTCAAGAGCATCCCTAACTGAGAAAACCATTCAAAAGGTCCACATATTTTATATGATTTCATGAATGTAATCCTCATTATTAAGGCTCACCTAACAAACAAATCTTAAAGATATATGATGAGTTGAAAATCAAGTTTTGTATGTTTGAAATCCAAACAAAGCTTGTTGGGAATTATTACAGATTTCTTGGATTAAAATTTGGCTTGGCTGTGATTTTGATATCAAAAAGAAGAAAAAGGTTAATAAATTTAAAAAAAAAGTTGAGTTGTTAAAGAGATGGTCTGTATTTCAGTCAGTGGAATTCTATCTCAGTGAGTCTGAGGACAATAAGATGGAGGAATTAGATCAGGTGCAGTTGTCTCTCCTGTTCTTGAATTGATTTTTTTGCAAATTTTCAAAGAAAATGCTTGAATTCTCTTTGTCTTTACATGTGGAAATATGTCTATCTCTCTGTTGTGTGTTTTTGGTTATTTTGTGTGTCAGCAACATGGTATTTCTGACTGACTTTTGCTATGGATATTTTCTGTGTCCACAACTTAGTTTCTCTGTCTGACTTGTGTTTTTGGATATTTCCATATCCACAAAAGATAGTGTGCCATATCTCCTTTTCTTCTCTCTGTCCTCAGAAGGTAGTGTGAACTACAGTATTGGTTTTTTCTCAAGGGTTTGTGATCCTTTTTTTCATGAAGATACATTTGTATCAATGTCTGTGTATTTAACTCATAATTATTTTTGAAATTTTAAGATTACAGTCTATTAGTAAGTGTGTATGCATGTGCGTGTGTGTGTGTGTGTGAAAAAGTTGTATCTGCAATGTGTACACAGGGCATAGGCCTGCATGCATCCTTGGCCTTTGTAACCTTTATTATGTGGTATTGTATGTGTAGCCAGCCACCAGGGATGACAGTGAGTCTTCAGATGATGGTGATAATGATACAGAGGGTGGTGCACTGGGAGACTCCACACTGTTAAAATATGAACATCTTATCCAGCAGGTGATACATACAGTGCAGTGGGGCTGTTGTGTGTCATCTCTAGTGAAGTGTAGAGTACTTTTTGTCTTGTGGCTTTTGCATTTTCAGACTATTTTTGACTTAGTGTCTACAGTGGGGCATAAGACTGATAAGAATGCTTTTTTTCCTTGTAACTGTCTTGGAATACAGTTTTGACACTTATTTTTATTTTGTTTCATTCATTTTCTTTCTGTTAGACTACAAGGTGTGTGTGTGTGCGTGTACATGTGTGTGCATGTGTGTGTGTATGTGTTTCATTCTGTATTCTTTTGAAATGAACCAAATGATTTTACATTTAATTTTTCATCATAGGCAAGCTTAAAATTGCTTAAAATTTTGGTTGGTTGGTTGGTTGGTTGGAACTTTCACAAAGTATTGTTGGTGTACCATATATACCTGTAATGATCTTGCGTTAAAAAATCACACTTCATGCTTTTCTCATTAGAAATCAATCCAAGAATCCGAGGGTGAAGATGAGGAAGAAGAAGAAGAAATGGGGGAGTTAAAACAGGAGAATAGTCCTAGCTCCCCCCATCACGCTACTTTCCTAATAGGGGTAACTTCCATATTAATCTTGGTGTGGCCTGCTTAGTCTGTTGTGTTTTACTGGACCAATATTTTTGTGCTTTAATGGAGTATCAGCACATTCATGGAGATACATTGCATTTAAGATGTTTTTCTGGTGGTATTTTTTAGAAAATAAGTTAACCATTACAGCTTTAACAGAATGAAATAGCTGTCATTTGTGTATTGTTTGCTGTATTTGATTCTCTGAAGGGAATGTTAGGAATGATATGGTTACAGTATACAAAAGCTGTGGGATATTGGTCATTTCTCTCTCTGTCTGGTGGATGAAAACAATTTATGTTGCTTACATACTAGGCTATACATAGTCTGTCCTTTTATAAGAATTTATTATACAGATTTTCAGTTCTAGATAGATGTTTTCCAATTTATAGATTTGGCTTGCATCGACACCATGCTATTATATTTTCCATTCATTGTTTAGTACAGTGTATTTACAAGCTTTCTTACATGCAATGTGTGCATCTTTTAAACTCTTTTTTATGCAGGTTCAGCAGTAAGGAAAATTGCTTCTGTCTAATGTTTTTTTCCCTGTCTTTTGCTTTCAGCATTATAATATTTTATAATTATACTTATAGTTTGATAGAGATAAGGCATGCCACAGTGTTTATATCTGAATGAAATCAATACTTCATTCTTAAACAAGTGTGTTGTCCACTATTGCAGATTAAGCACTTATTAAATAGTCAGATAAATAGCATAAAAACAAAAGTATTTATCACCAACAATGGTGTCCTGTATGTTGTAGACTGATGAAGACGAGGAACAAAGTGAAGCGGATTTGCAACAGAAAGGGTCCGAGTCTCCAAAAAGTAAAGATTCGAGGTCCATAACTGCCAGTTTCACTGGACCACCACCTGTAAGAATATGTGCTATAAACTTAGTCTGTTCACACTCATACTAAAATCTGTTCTGGTTCATGTTCAGATGACATCACCAGCAGACCAAAATGATTTTACAGTAATTTCAATGATTCATCCCAGCAAAAGGAAATAATAAAATTAAAACTAAATTCAACAGATCCCTGTGTATAGGTTGGTCCACTATAAGCTCCCAGTGGACTCTGCTATATATCCAGCTAGTTAAGTAGATCATCTAGTGATGTCATCTAAACATATACCTGCACAGGTTTAAGTCCATGCCTCAGCAGACCTGTAGAGAGCTGTGTGGTCTTTCTGTTTTGTTGTCTGGAGCTTTCACCTAATTGTATCTCTAGTTGTGGTAGGTAGAAGGGAAGACTTCGATTGATGTCCAGCTCGTGGGCTCTAAATTTTTCATTGTGTTCAGTACTAATAGATCCAGGATATCATGTAAGATATAAGTTTGTTTCCACCCTTGCCCAATTTAGGGCAGAACTGGATTTCTAAAAATGCTGCTGTGGGTCTCAGTTTGTGACTTTTTTCTTTCCTATATGATAACATAAAGTGTTGTGAAAATGTGATATAGGTCAGTCCTAGTTGATGTGGTGTTAGACTTAGGATATTGTTTTCTAATCTTCTAAAATAGCTATTCTTTTGTATTTCTCTTAATCGGTGATATTCTGACACACGATTTGGTGTAGTTTCCGTATCACAAGCATTACATCTCTATTGCTTTTATCTGGATTATCTTGAAGCCTTTTGTCCACTCTTGACCTTCCTTACCACTTACTTCCCAATGAGACTATTGTTCTACATAGATTGATCCAAAGAGGAGGTGTGTTAGTCTGTTATACTGTTATACTGATTGCATTCAGTGAGAGTCCCTGCAGAGTTGGGTCAATATGTGTAGATCGATAGTTTAAGTGGGAATGTGTCTAATTAAACACAGTAGAATGGTGTTTCTTACCACATGTGCTCTTTTAATCCAGACTATGTAATTTGTTGATGATTCAGCTGAGTTCCTGGTAGGGATAGCAATTGATGATAATGTTGACCATTATATCAAGGTTTATGTTTAGTTCCTTAAAGAATTGTATCGATTTAACATAAATGTCATGAGTGTGGTTTATTATTTTCAATAATTGGCAGAATAAAAGAATGAGGTCTCCTTTCAATCTATGGTTTCGTTGTTTAAGTAAGCCTTTGTCTCACTGGTTAATGTAATATGTGGTAAGTACTGGATTTATGACCAGAGTTAGCGTAGTCCACTGTCAGCTTGTCAAAACAATATTGACACCGTATATTGGCATAGAATGATATCTCTGCATTAACATCCTTGTGTTTTAAGAGCACCACAGGTTCAGCAGAGGCAGAGGCCAGCAATGTCCCAGGGGGGGACCAAGCCACTCAGGATACACAGGACCCATCGGAGCAGGTTAGGAATTCAATGAGTGCTCTCGGCTTGTCTCAGTTTGGTTGTCTTTGTCTGATCTCTTTAAAAATAAATTTTCACTTTTGTAACAACCCTTGGATGTGGTGATCTGTCTTTTTTTTTCAGATTTATTTGTTGGAGTGGCATAAAAACTTTGTTTTCTTTCAGTTATCTATTTTTCCTTCCACAAGTTTTTTTTACATGACACCAAGCTAACTTTTTGTTATTTCAGTCAATAACAAGTGTGGCACTTCTTATCTTTATAGTGATACTGTGTTCTATTTAGTAATCATATTTATCAATGAGCTAGTGTGAAGTCACTTGTGGAAAGTGATATGCATACTGTGAAGCTAGTTTAAGGCTTTGTGTGAACACAGAGCTCTCCAAACAGATGTATAATTATGTAGATATTTGTGTGCCTTTTTCCTATGATCCCTACAACTTAATACTATTAGTTTGTCTTTGTTCTTTATAAAATTAAAAAAAGCTTTTTCTGGGGCACATTGACAAAGCAACAACAGTATCAACTGAGGTGCGTAGGGTTTTCCTCTCATATCTGTTTGTATACACTGTTTATCACAGTGTAGTGATTGCTAAGAGCATGTCAGTTGCTTGAAGTATATACCTAATAGTGCACTGTTGTTTATAACCCTTGCTGCATCAAATGAAGGAGGAGGATAGCAATGGTGATGAGGAGGAAAGCAAGGTAGAACAACAAACACATACAGTAATAGCTAAATGTTCTCTCTCTCTCTCTCTCTCTCTCTCTCTCTCTCTCTCTCTCTTTGGCTCTTCAGACAAAATGTTTAACCACAGAGGGTCTACAGTGAGTTCCCACTGAGCCCTAACTGGTTGGTTGCTTGTTTGGTGATGTCACTTACCTAAGCCAGTTCTGGTTTAAGTCTAATAAGACCTCATTACAGGTACTTGAAATGCTTTGATATTTTTTACAGCTGAACTAATCATCTGATTATGCATTTTTCAGACTAAGTTATTTTTCTTTCAATGACTTGTCTCTTTATTTTGAATTATCTATTATTTGTCAATATTTGCTGTATTTTGATCTCTTCAGCTTTTAAGTTAAGCATGAAGGTTTTTTTTTTTTTTTTTTTTTTGCTATCTTGTTTAGAATTTTCTGCTTAAAATTTAAGCTTTTCTTGCAATTTTTACTAACTCAGTCAAGTGAGTGGGACAGTGATGTGGAGGATGCAGTTTTGCCAAAAGATCCGGGTCAAAGGTCATCACAGGGTACACCTGCCATAAGTAACTCACCTCAGTCACCATCACAACAGTCACCATCACAACGGTCGCCATCACAACAGGTGAGTCAGCTTCAGCTACTAACAATTTGTGTGACTACAATGTTTTTATATTTCAAAACACTCTTTATTAGACTCGTGAGGAAATTGCAAATGAGTTTAAGGAGTTTTAATAAGATTTTGTTTGTTTTGGACAATTACAGAATATTTGACAAATCTTAAATGTTTTATGTTTTATTTGGCAAATAGATTTTTAAAAAAAGGACTGTTACAGTTGCCAAAATGTATATACTCACTGTCTGTTTGGTAGCTTATTATTTAATATGGCTGTGTCCCCGTGTGCATTATATTTTCTCCACATATTGAATGTTGAGCACTTTCATCAGGAAGAGAACAGTGAGTGGGATAGTGAAGCCAGCAGCATGGAGAGGCGCAATGTCACCCCTCTACAGGCAGAAATGTTAGAGGCAGAGAGATCCTCGCCACAGGTTCATGCCCTCATCACCCATCACAAACAGTCCTGGTTTTGAAAACACCCTGAGTTTCATAATCCCAACCAATAAATCTCCTGTACTCTGTATATGGTTAAGTATGCTGGGTTAAAGGGGAGTAGATGGTAGATCTGTGAAACTCAGGGTGTATTAGGACAGGGCTGATGTGTAACATTAACCTCATACCCCAGATTGCTTTCTGTTGATTGCCAGTCGTAGCCTACAGTGTATTGTGTGTGATCACCATAATGTGTGGCTGCTAGTACAACAGAGTTGTTTTCTGGCTAATAGGGCACCTTTTTCAATTGTTAATATAATTGCAATAGATTGCAGTATATGTTGATACCACTAAAAGTTCTCCCTCCCCCCACCTGCTCACACACCTCTTACCTAGCATATGAAAAAATGCTGCTAATTTGCAGTCGATTAGTGCTATAAAACTGACCTTTAAGGTCTGCTTTGTACAGAATGTGGATCTAGACCTGCTAGATTATTTCATAATCTACTTAAAGATTTCTCCTTTTCAGATGATAAAAATGTGTATTGCCATGTTTTTTAGTATAATCTTTCATCTCATATACCACAGCATCACATAAATGAGATTGAGCAGCTAATCCAGTGACATCATTAATATAATAATAGTGTTCTGTTTGCCAAATGCTTCTCACCATGACTTGCTGTGAATTCTCTCCTATTAAATTCACTTTCTCTGTAGGTCCTACATGTGCTAGATGTCATTGATCGCAGTAGCAGCGTGTGCTAGTTCAACTATTATATTTATAGTATTATGTCAATATTTAGATTTTATACTAGATAATACTTGATAGTTATTAGTCTTGATGAACTTGACCTTTGCCTTCACAATTTGTGTGTGCCAAAATATGTTTTACTTATCAAGTATCATTTCTGAGCTTTGGCATAATTAGATGCATTCAGCTGCAACAAGATAATATAGAAACATTCCTAACAAACTGCCACTTACCTTAGAAATCAAGTTGGCATCCAAATTCAGTCACTCTTCGATCAGGGCCTTGCAGTTTCCGAAACAAACAGACACATGGCTTCTTCCTATTCTCTGACCACAGGGTGCACTAGTAGTATGATATAAAAATGTTGGAAAAACACAGTGTGATTTTGTATATTGTTTTAGTCGGGCCCTGAAATCAGAGGGTAACTTTTTCCTGCCATCACAAAATAAGCAGCAAATACAGCTTTTCTTGTTAAGTCTTTCAGTAGAAGTTATCAGAACTGCGTAATCCTGGTATTAAATTTGCATGTGCATTTATTGTATTGCCAAAGTTCAGTTTTAGTGTTGAGATGAAATGATGTCTCAAAGTAGTCATTGTGATTTTGCACTTCTGATTTATTTGTCAGTAGTCACTGACTTAGTTTTCTGTGATATTTCAAGTTATTGTTTTTTTAACTAACTTTGCTAAATTTTTAGAAGTTTTATTAACTATTATAATGTTTTTTGATTGGTTATTCAATTAGAAAATAGTCACTAAAATGAATTTATAGCACAAGGGACTGTTAGCAGTCTTTCATTTATCCTTATTTAAATGTTAATTTAATTAATGTTTTTGTTTATGGTTTACAACATTTAAAGTAGTGCATGCTTGAGTAGAAACTTTTGTTTGAAAGCATTATGCAGGTATGTCTCAGGGATTCCATCCCGAAGTGCAAAGTTTCTTTAAGGTTTGAAGAATTGCCATTACATCTGCACATACAGAGCATAGGTAAAGAAATGTAGGTGTTTTTTCATCCGTTTTAGAGGTACTTAATATTCTTTCAGACCAAGTCACAACAGCAACAGGAAGAGTCTGAAGAATCTGGATGGGACTCAGATGTAAGTGAAAGATCTATATTAAAAAAACACTAAATGAAGAATCACACTGATAAAGAAAGAATGAAATAAAGATTATTCTCTTAGACTAGATTTAAAGCAATGTTTCAGTCAAAGAATTGCCACAGTGGCAATTTTTTTTAGTTCCCATATCCATATCTTTATTATTGTCAATTTTTCTATATTTGTATAGTTTTAATTCATCATTGACTAATTTTCCCAAAGGAGAATGCTCTCCCATCAGACAGAGATGCCAAACCTGATTCAAGGCCCCAGAAACAGCAGCCCCCTGTCTCCTCCCCTACTGGCATGTATGGTACAGAGGAGGAGGAGGAAGAAGAGGAGGAGGAAGAAGAAGAGAGTGAGTGGGAGAGAGACCGACAGGTTGGTGGAAAGTTTACAAAGTCATGTTCAGACAGGGTTTTAACTTGATCCATAAGAAGGTTATATTTTAAAATCTGAGGTGCAATGTTGTGGTTTGCTGTCCCAAGTTAGATTTGACTTGCAAGAAATTGCCCATTTCAGGGGCAGATCCAGAGATATTTTCTGACATTCTTCCAAATTAACTTTGTTGATCCATCTTCCATTTTTGACTATCTTCCAACAGAAAAAAAAAATGTTAAAAATTAGATACCCATCAATGTAACCTGACAAATCTGACTGTCTTCTGGAAGACAGCTTCAATCCGTCCCTGCATTCATTAGTTGGGGATATAATTAACATACACACTGTTTTGGTCTATATCCCTACATTTTGCAATTTAATTGGATTTCTGTTCATTTGTGTGTTGTATTTTTACTTTTAATGCAGCCAGATGATGAGGAGGAGAAGGTAATATTGTTTAGTAATTATTGTGAAATTGAACTGGGATTATTGTTCTGAGAATTTGCATTTATAATTGCATCCCTTTTTTTTTCACCCCTAGTCTTAGTAAGTTGAGTAATCAAGCAATAATTCAAGAAAAAGAGAGAGAGAAGGGGAGAGTATGGTGGGAGAGAGAGAGACAGAGAGAGAGAGAGAGAGAGACATGGAGAGTGCCTTTATAACATTTCAATTTTTTTTTTTCTGCCACAGAGACAGAAGGCAGAGGCTGACCGGGTGCTGAAATGGGAACAAGAAGAAAGGGAAAGAGAAGAGAAGCAGAGGAGACTAGCAGAGGAAGAACTTAGGGTAAGCACTCAATTTTGTAAATTTCAGGAGTGTGCTAATTGAAATAAAAGTTGTCCTTTGTCCCCCTTCATTATTATTTGTTTTAACTTCAGCATATCAAGGTTACTGTTAATGCCATAGATGTTATGTAATCACAATGGTAAAACGATTTTCAGTCAAACATGGGTGCTTCAAGAGAACAGATTACCGTGATGCATATTTGGCATTTGAAACACAAACCTTTTTTTCAATTCTAGAAAGAGAAGGAGCAGCAGGAACAAAGGAAGAGAGAAGAGGAAGAAAGGAGAAAGAAGGAAGAATTGGTGGGTGTTGTTTGTAATTTTTCATAGTACAACTATAAAATTTTGATTCAAGTTTTTTTCAAGATATTTCTGGTCAGTTCTTTGTACAACTCTTAGAATAATGAAATTTCAATTTAAATGTTAATACAATCAAAGATTTAGAATCTTTAATTTTCATCTTAAAGGAAAAACAGGAGAAAGCAAGATTGGAAAAAGAGAAGCGTGAGGAAGAAGAAAGAAAAAGGAAAGAAGAAGAGACCAGACTTAGAAAAGAAAAAGAGGAAAGAGAACAACAAGAAAAGATAAGACAAGAAAATGAAAAACTTGAACGTGAAAAGAAAGCAAGAGAGCTAAAGGAGAGATTGGAGAGGGAGCGAAAAGAACGAGAGGATAACTTGAGAGAAAAGATACAAAAGGAACGCCAACAGAGAGAGGAACAGGAAAGACAGGAGAGAGAGCGCCAAGAGAAAGAGAGAGCAGAAAGAGTGAAGAGAGAGCAGGAAAGAATGGAAGCAGAACTATCAAGACGCAAGGAGGAAGAGCGAAAGCAGTGGGAAAAGCAGGAGAGAGAAAGAGCGGAAAGATTGAAAAAAGAACAGGAAAGACTTGAAGCTGAACGCCTGCAGAGGGAGGAGGAAGAGCGGCTGGAGGAAGAGCGACAGGAGCGGGAACAGCAGGAGCTACTGGAGAGGGTCCGCAGAGAGCTGGAGGACAGGGAAGAGCAGGAGAGACTTGAGAGAGAACAACAGCTCAGGTCAGTCAAAGTCTTAGAATAAGCCATGTTTGAATGTGGTTTGCAGTCAGTCACTAAGGTAGTATCTTCACAGCAGCAGGACTAATTTCTGAATTATTTTGGCCTCTTGATATTCACCTTATATTCACCTTCTTCAGGGAATGAGGCCACACATGTAGTACCATTCTCTGAAGAAGTTGACCAGGTAGACACCAAAATAATAAAGTGAAAGTTAAACTGATTTTAGCTTGTGTATTGAAAAAAAAAAAACTACTGTAGTTAGTGACCGAGTGCAGAATATGGCTGATGAAATCCTTTACAAATGCACTGCACTTTCTTTACATTTTTTATGAGTTGTTTTGTTCCATCCATGGAAGGATATTAAGTCCAGATTGTGATATAGGAAAGTGTCTGGATATGGCTGACATTTATGGTGTTCTCTTTTATCACTGCATTTTTAAAAAATTTTAGAACAGTTTTACGTGAATTTTTAAGATTATAGCTGGTAATAGCTGGCGTTTATGGTGTTCTCCGTTATCACTGCATTTTCTTTTTTTAATTTTACAACAGTGGGATATTTGCTGTGAATTTTAAGCTTCTTTTACTGCCCACTTATCATATTTATACTGTATTTACAGTGTTTGGTGAAATTTTAGCCTCATCCCCTCCAAAAATTTTTTAAAATAATAACAAAAAATAAAAATAATGACAACTTCCCTGGCAAAGGGATTATAACAATACCATGTAAAATTTTTTCAACATGTACTGTTTCAATTTATATGTGACACAGCATGAGAGAGATTATAAGAATTTGTAAAGACCTGTATTTGACTTCCAGTATATCTGCATGAATGCAGTCTGAGGTCAAGTTCCTTTTGAGGCAATTTTTCACCTTGTAAAAAGGTTTTAGGATCAAGTTTTTTTTTTAAATTATTTTTAATTAAACTTATATTTTCATTGCTTATATGTCACTTGCAAATCAAGCTTTTTTGCTTGTGAAGTCAGTGATATTTTTTTAACTAATGGGAGATTTATTATGGCATTAATAGGATTATCAGATGTTTACATTATGAAACACTCAAAGATTTATAGCATTAGCTTTGAGTCATATAGCACGTAACACTTGCAAAAATCAATTACAATGACGCTAAGTAAATTTCCTGAAAATTTACCCTGACATGTATGAGCTGTGCTTTGCAGGAAACCGTACCGGTGTTCTTTTGCTATATTGTTAAGAATAAGGTCATTTTAGTTACATTTGTTTTTATCGATTGAAAATTCCTGGCTCTGTGAGTATGTAAGCGTGGTGTGGATGTATTGACCCGCCGGGTGTGAATGACAATAGAGAGTATTGTGTGCATTAATTCATAGACTGTGGACGTACACACAAGGTAACGCTGCTGTGCACAAAGGCAAGCTGCTCCACAAACTGTACAGCTGTATTGTGTGTGTCTGCTGAATTACTGAACTGAACCGGTGCTTACTTAGCCTACTTCAACCTAATTATAATAGTTCTGCTTTTGTGTTGTTACCACATAGAGCATAGTACAGATCTGGAGGCAGCTCACGGCGTCATCACCTGGTAAGTCATTATCGTCGCATTCAGGGAGTATGCACAGGTAGCTAGGGAAAAGTAGGGAAATATGCATGTTTTATGAGGGGAGGTCTATTTTTAATCAGGTTGCTAGTCAGTGGAAAGGAGGCTAATCCCACGAGTCAACATTTTATTTGCAGCACAATTGACATGGTGCACAATTGACATGGTGCACGGCAGCATGCCTGTGTTTAATGGGATCAATTGAAAGGCAGGTTCTCTGAGGTTGACAGTTAATACCTTAATCAGGGGGTCCTGAAAAGGACAGATGGTCAAACTGCCAGTGGTGGTGGTATATGGAGGGACATCTTAATTTGATGTATAATTATTCTGAAAGGATTTGTGTATTGTTTTTTGACTGTACAAAGGACAGATGTTCAAATTGGTGATGGTGTTTGGCGGGCAAACTATGATTTCAAAATAATAATAATAGCCCTGAAGATGTGGTTTTGGAGATGGGAACATGAACAGGTAATTGGGCAACATGATTTGATAATAAGGTACACTAATTTTATTGTGGTGCATAGAGAAAAGGTGGATTTGGATCTATACTTTGGAAAATGGAAGATATACATATTATATATATCTTGAAGGAATTGTATAATCGCCCTGAGTTTCATAATATGTTTAGAACTCACCTTTGTGATCAGCAAACTTGTGACATGCCAAAACTGAAGGAAAATATGTGTTAGACACAGGGTAAATTTTCCAACATCATTTGGTGTGGATAAATTACACCAAAATTGAATTATGTTCAGATACTGATTTCTGATTAAGATATTGGAGACAAATGCTGATATACTTCTTTCATAAAGCAGTCCATTAATGGTGCAGAAAATGATGTATTTCATGTAAGGAAATACAGTGTATTCTGTATAGCTCAGCAGGAGACATTTATATTGTAATAACTGTAACAATATAGTGTCTCTGTAGGCTATAGAATTCATAGCGCCTTGACCTCAGTTGAAATGTGGTAAGAAAGATGGATTTTTTCCAATGATTGCAACAAAACATTCATTCCATAGAGATTATTACTCATTTTACATGCTGTTGAGTTTTAGACAGCTTGCTTCTTTGGTGTCTGACTTATATGTGGTAGCGTGTGTTGTAAAGAAAAATGGCTTTCAGTTTCTGCTAAAACATATTTCTCCTCAATATAAGTTTATTTTTTCAATTTTTTTTTTTTTTGAAGGGGGGGGGGCGGGTGGATGTTGATCAAAAGTGATAGGATTGTAAAGGAAAGCACATATCAGTTTGAAAAGAAAGTGGATCCACAATTAAATTGATGCAGACAAGCAGGGGGGGGGGGGGGAGGCATATTTCTGAAAATTTGGACTTTTTACCTCAAATACTTCATGCATGTGTTCATAGAAACTAGATCAAATTTTAATTCAGAGTAGACTATTCCTGATGAAAAGGGTGGTTTCATCACCCCACTTGGAAATAAATATCTAGGTGAAGGTCTAACCATGGAATCTGTCCTTATCTGGTCACTGGTATTATGTAGATCAAATCAGTTGGTTAAATTATGCAATAGCCAGCATTCTATATTTGTATGTTTCTTTATTTATTTCTGATTTGTCAGTTTGTTTGGGGGTAATGTTGAATAGTGAAATGTGATTGATAAGGGAAACTTGAGTTATTAAGGTTGAATGATTAGTGTGCATTACTAAGAAATAAAGAAAAGTGATTACTTTGAACTGTGCATTGGAGTATAATGGCTTTGGTTGTTTTAACCAATGAAATTGATTTTTGTTTAATATTTTATTTCAATGGCCAGGGGTATTTGATTCATTGCATTGCCAATTTATTTAGATTTATCTCATTTATTTGAAATCATTAAAATAATTTTACTGTATGGTTTTGACTCACAGCACATAAAACAAATGACTTCATTAAAAACATATCTGTTGTTTTGATTATTATTAAATGTTATTTTATTTTATTTTTCTTCTGTAGAGCTGAGACCCCCAAACTGTCATCGGATATTACCGACTCAGACCAGGACAGATCTCAAAGGTTGAAAGAGAGGCGAGAAAAAGCGGAACGCGAACTGGAGGAGGCGAGACGGAAGCAGCACTCTGTGACAGGCGTCACTTCCCGCGGTGCCACCATCAGTGACGATGACAACTCAAGTCTGGATGACAGTGAACTGTTAGCTTCTCCCCGTGGAAATGGAAAAGTGTAAGTATAAGTTCAACTATAGATAAGTTCACCACCAGATTAAAGTGTTGAGATGTACCAGTCAGGTACATGTATTAGCTGAGAACTGAGAGCTGTGATGTGATGTCATAAACATTTAGCAGTGTTTGTACTGTCATAGATAGCTTGTTATTGTCTGTGATGTTATATTGTGATGTCACAAAAATTCAAAGTGTATTTTAGTATTAGAAAGTGTACAGTGCATTTTCACATCATAGGCAGTAGACACATTGCATTGTGATGACATAGAAAGTAACCTGTGCATTGTGATTTGAATTAGAGTGATGTCATAGACAGTGCGCAGTGCATTGTGAAATCATAGACAATATACAATGCATTGTGATGACATAGACAGTACACAGTGCATTGTGATGACATAGACAGCACACAGTACATTGTGATGTCATAGACAATAAACAATGCATTGTGATGTCATAGACAGTACACAATGCATTGTAATACCCTTTATGATGTAATGTGATGTCATAGTATGAACACAATGCATTATGGTCTAAGGTTGATGTCACAAAACTAATGAATGGTTACAAAGTAAAATGGAATGAAAAATTATATGTTGGTGAGTTTGATTAATTTGATGAAATCAAATGATTTTTTATTTTGTATGATACTGCTGTACTTCAAGGCATAGGTACTATAATGTGTGGGTATGTAGGATTGTAATAATTTAAAGTTTTTATAAGTCAGTGTCTGTCAGTTAAGGCAAAATGTGGAGATATATACACTGAAAAAGACTTAATCCTGTTATATTAATAAATAACAAGATTAAAAACAGCATATTCTGCAGAACTCTTTTAACTTTTATTCATAGTTTTAAAAGTTAAGATTTATTTTTCTCTGTATTCTGACATAATTACAATACTATTTTACAGAAATGGCTTTGTCTCGGCTACCAGACCAGTAGGAGTCAATTCTACGAAACCTTTCAGCATGAATGAGGATGAGGACGATGGTTTGTCGTACTCCAGTACTGATAACAGTGAGGTGATGAACGGCACGTACAGCATGTCTCCCTATCTCAAGGAATCACTGCTCAATACCTCCAATCTCAATGGTAAGATGATGAGGTTTGAAGATCTGTCACATTAAATGTGATTTTAGCACCAAAATAACATTTATTTTATTTTGTTTCTAGTCTAAGTTATTTTATTTTCATGAATTTTTAAGAGATGATTTATGTATTTATTTCATTTTTCATATTTTTTACTATTTATTTATTTTATTGATTATTATTTATTTATTTTATATTATTTGTAATATTTATTTATTTAATATTATTTATTTAATATATGTGAAACTAACTTGCATTGGCTGCTAGACCATCTGAAGTGCAGAAAGTAAACACAAAGCATATCTTTTACCATAAATCATATTGATGTATATATTATGAATATTATATTAATTTTGTTATGTATATTATATCTAATTCAGACTCCAACCTGACCAGACTGCAGGAGCAGCTCCGTGAACAGAGCAGGAGGCTGGACAAGGAACACGGGATCAGGATGAGACTAGAGAACAAGAAGAAGGCATGGGAGAAGGAAAAAGCTGAACTCAACAAGTATGTGTTACCTGTTTCTTGTTTCTGTATTGAGAAATGATCTTAACTGGAGCCTTATTGAAGACTTATTGATAGTAATTTTATATTTTTAATGTCTGGTAACATATTATATGACTTATTATTTCCCAGGCGTATATCAGAGCTGTCTCAGGCCAAGTCTTCCCTGGAACAGATCAAATTGGAGTTGGAGGCCAGGCTCAGGACCAATGAGTGAGTCTATATAGGAGTTCATATGAGACAGACCTCTATCTTCACACTCCATATAACTTCACTGGATCTTATGTTACCAGTAGTTATGCTGAAAGAAAGTTTCATTTTGTGTAAATATGATATCTTTTGCTTGATGACAGTTTTGTGTTACCCTCTCTGCTGACTTTGAGACGTAACCGAAGGAAACAAGACTTTTTCTAATTATAATAACTACCTGTTTAATCTTTTCTTATTTGACTGTGAGTAATTTTTGCAATAAGATAATTTTGTATAAATTTTATGGTTGTTTTCACTTCAGATATGGTTTGAATGAAGAAGTAGAAAAGAGGAAAAATGCTGAGGTCCTTTTTAATAAGATCAAAGAACAGCTTGCAAGGAAGGACAGCCAGTACACAAAGTAAGACACTGGTAATTGTTTAATAAACAACATTAATTTTGAAGATAGTGTACAGGATTTGGTGACTCATTTCCAAGATAGGTGAACATACTTCATAGATTTATATCAGATATATTGTTTTAAATAATAAAACTATGAAGGAGATAACCCACTTTTGTGGCACAAGTTAATACAGAGGGTGGAAGTTATTTACTTATTTTTATTTTCAATTTCAAATATTAAATTAAGAGAATATGTATAACTTGGTCGCTATGGCCTTGTCATCTCTTGATTGCAGAGAAATAGAAGCCAAGCAGAAGGTAGAACTCTCCATGAGGAACCTGCAGATGGAAAACAGGATTGCTAGTTCTAATATCAAACAGGTAACTTTATAATTAAAATAGTAGTAAAAATAATAATGATGATGATGATGACAATAATAAAGAAGAGCCAAATGAGCTGCAGTGTCATTTAAAGCAATAGAGAAAAAGGAGAACGAGAAAGAAAAAAGATGGTACATTCAGAATGTACAAATATGAAATATAATTATATATCTATGCATTTCTACCCAAAATCTGGAGAGGAGCAAAATGGGCTGTTGTGATGAAGTGGGCCAGGAGCTGAAGCATGAGAAAATAAGGAGAATGAGAGAGAGAGAAAAATACATATTTTAGAATTTATGAAGATATTTCATTGCATATTTCAGCTTGAAGAAGAGCGGGATGAGCTGCAGCGACAGTTGAAGCAGGAGAAGAACGCCCGTGCTATGGCAGAACAGTTAAGTGAGGAACAGAGTAGGCTACAGCAGGCCATGCAGGAGGAGACATCCAAGTCCACTACACAGAAGGTAATAATATTTTTAACGGAATTTAAAAACCTTAATATGGATGAAGCATGAAATTGGAAAACATTTTGGTGGCCTCTCTAGAGAGATAAAATGTTTTTAGTTTTTTTACGTCTTTTTTCTTAATTTAATTCCCCTAATTTTTAGGCTTGAAACCTGATTTTCTGTCAAAATAGTTCAATCCTGTTTCTGTGTTTAAAATACATGGCATGAACTATTAATGGCTAAAAAAAACTTGTTAGTTTAGTGTAACACTATTACTTTGACCACAAAAACTACTTAATTTTTGTCCCTTAATTTTCTGTGATTTTCTATTGCATGTTGCTTCTACTGTCTTGTCCTACATTTAATTTATTATTTTTTCCAGTACATAGAGGTATGCTGGACTGTACGTGTGCTTGCACTGCTTTTTCCTTTGTAATTAAGTTTTAAAAAATTTAATCTTAAAATTTATTACAAACAATGCTAACTGCTTCACATGCCTTTATAAAAGGACAACTAAAGCACTGGAAGTTTTTGAAGAGCACTGTTACTAATTGTTAAAAACAATTGACACATTTATCACGCACTGTCCCTGCACCACTGACTGTGTATGTGGAATGCCTTATGTCATGTTTTTGTACCTAACACTTCAAACCAAGTGAAAACTGCTTGCATAGAACATGCCATTTCATAGAATGCTGCCTTGTATGTGTGCATGTATGTGCTCTAAATTTACAACATATAGATTTTTAAATATGATATATGTATGTGTATTGTAAAAGCAAATATACTAATTCTCTCTTACTCTCTGTGTCTCTTTCCTTTGCCTTGTTGCTTGCTTGGCCACCATGTAGGAGCAAGAGCTGGTATGTAGATTGTGATGTGCTAGTATAACCCCTTTGTTTTTGCAAAATAATTATTGCATTGCCAGTGTTGTGTATTTCATTTTATTCATGATAGCTTTGTGTGTTTATTAGCTGTATGTTATTCAGATTGTTGAAGTTTTCTCTTGATCATTTGTGAATTATTTATTTTATGTGGAGCATAAATTATTTTGATTTTCATCATTAATTTTTTTTACAGCTCCCTTAATTTATTTATTGTTATCTTTAAAATTGAAGTGTTTTCCTTTCATTTTCATTTGATTTGGTTATTCGTTAGTGTGAATAATTAATCTGAAATACAGATTCTTCATTAGATTTTGAATTACTGTTTCAAATTTGTAGATTATCAGGATTTTTTTCTATTTTAAAAGCTTAGGTTGTGAGCAAATTTCATTTTCATTTGATTGTTAATTACCTTCGACATTGGAATATTATATTCACAAAACATAAGAGCCAATGAAAGAGCCAAAGTAAATATGTGTAAACTTTCTCAATCTGGAAATTTTCCTGTCTTCTTTTGAAGGCGGAGGTTGTGAGTAAGTTTGAGACAGCAGACGAGGGCAGACGGCAGGCACTGGAGAATATCGAGAAGCTGAAGACAGAGCTGTACAGAGTCACCCTGGAGCTGGACATGCTGAAGAAGAAGTACCGAGATGAGCAAACTCTTCTCACCACAGAGAATGAGGAACTCCAGCAGAAAGTGGATGAAGCAAAAAATGAAGTGGTGTGTTTGTTTGTGGTTATTTTGTTTCATGCTGTATAAAATGAACCTCAGCAATAATAATAATAATAATAATAATAATAATAATACTAATAATAATAATGAGACAAAAAGGTAGACAGGGAATAATTTTATACATGCAGGACTTTTATCATCAAGATCAAGATCTATTTCAGAAACTAAATGAAGAAGCACTGACCCATGCCTCTATGCAATACAATGTACAGATAGGCCACTGCAAGGCTGAAATGTCACTTTTGTCTTCCAACTTAGAGAAAGAGAAGTCCAGCAGAGAAAAACTGGAGACAGAGGTGTGTGTGTGTGCATGCGTGCATGCACATGAATATATAAATAATATATTTTAATTCAGATCTTATGTCTTATCAAAATAGTTTCACGTACGTAGATGTGTGAGCAGGATGAGTTTTGAAGAAATATGTTATGATTGGTTTTGTTAGTATTAAATTAGTTATACTATGCATGTGTTAAAGGTGGCCTCACTATACTTTCATCACATTTAATTACTTTTTGTCAGTCTGTTAAAAACAACATTACACTACATCACTCTCCATGAAAGGGGGGGATGCTAAGATGGCTATTAGTATATTTATTATATAAAAAATATGTCGTCTTTCAGCTGGAGTCCATGAAGAGCCTGTTGACTGCTGCCAACTTGGAGCTAGAGAAAACAAGACTGGCCAGGAATGAACTGGAAAAGTTAGTTAACTACTTGATACTGGTAAAAAAAGTTTTATTGAAAGAGAAAAGTAATATTTGGGTTTTTTAAGCAACTTATTGTAAATGGTTACTTAATGTGTTTGATGTTAAATGATTCATTTTTTTACTCAGGTCATATCAGAAAGACAAGGAAGACTGGGACAAGACAATAGAAAAGAAAGAAGCAGAAGTACAGAGTTTTAAAGAATCAAATCAAGTAAGATACATTGTTAAGCATGAGCCATATTTTAAAGATTACTTTTCACACTTGAATTTTAAAGACCTGTCCTTCTACTACAGCTAAGCACTGTTTGTGAAACATTCTATTATGAAGAGAAAAAATGAGTTTGAAATTTAGTTAGCAGTAATGGCAAATATACAATGAAAGTTGCACATGAATGTCTGCTTTCAGAGTCTTTCACAACGCTATGGTGCTGCAGAAGCCAAATACACTGCCATTGAAAGTGAAGTAAGTTTTTCTAGCTGACAAACTTCACACACCTTTTCTCAACAAATGGTTTATTTTTCAGTCACAATTTAATAAATATACAAAGAACTCACTTTGTAACAATATTTTTAAATTTATTGAGGTAGTAATATGTAAAGAAAGAAGAAAAATACAAGGAAATGGCCCATAGTTGCTGCAGAAATCAGTTTTACATTATTTTGGTTCCAATTTCAGCTCAGAGCTGCCAATACCTCTCTGCTGGAGAGGAGCAATCAAATTGCCAGCCTCCAGAGAGATCTGGACCAGAAGAAGACAGCCTATGAGCACCTGGACCAGCAGATCAGGAAGGAGAAGGAGCTTAATGCCAAAGTACAGGCCAAACTGGAGGCTGCCCAGGAGAGGTAAGCTGAGGGAGATCATTGGGTTCTTCTTCTTCTTCTTATTATTATTATTATTATTATTGATGCATGAAATTGTGCTGTTTGTCTTCACTCAGGATTGTAGTGTATAATGTCTGTACTTTGTACAGCTTTTGTGTATTTGATGGGTACAGTAACAGCTGACTTGCTGTGTGTGATAAAAAGAATCATTATGAAGAAAATAGTCATGTCAATAGAATACATGATTTTTATCCTTCTACTAGAGTATGTGTCACACACCCAGTCTAAGACAAAAATGGAATGGTAGCAATACCAGTGCAAAGAATGTTATGTTCATCCTCTTTCAAAAACATTAGAAACGTGATAATAACAGGGAATCATTGTCATTCAGTGTTTCCTTATTTTAGAGAGATCAATCTACAAGACAGAAGGCAATTTTAATTAGTAATACTTAAGGAAATTGCCCAGCAGCCAGGAACAATTATTAGTGTAATACTAGTTTATTTTCCATTGTATTCCAGGGTGACTGGCCTGCAACATGAGATGCAGACATTAAGGCAACAGTTTGATGATGCCAGGAGCAAGGACTCCATTAAAGAAAGAGCAGCCCTGGATACACAGGACAAGTTCTCCTTCATGTTGTCTTCTCTCAGGAATGACCATGATAAGGTAACACAGGGGGCTAACCCTGAAGGAAAGACTGGTCTAAGGGCCACAAAAGTATTTTCAAAGACTCAATTGCACTATATTTTTTAAACGTTTCTTCAATAAAGGTGGGAGATTGGTGGGTGTGAGAAAGAGCGAGAGAGAGAAAGGATGAGAGCTGTATAAAATAAAACAAGCATGCTGAACAAAATTGGCATTTAATTTATTATAATTTTACATATTATTAAGTAGTTATTGTAGCTTTCATTTTCATTTAAGATGGGAAGTACATACAATTGTCATCTCATCTTATCTCATCTCAGAGTTTCAAGTTTTTTCCTGCTTTTTACCAGTTGTCTTTACTTCCTCTCCAGTCAAGAGGTGCCCTTGAGGAGAAGAACAGTTCCCTCAATGAAACAGTCAGCCGTCTGCGGGAAGAGGTACGAGCCTCGGACAGTCGCAGGATTCTGCTGGAGCAGGAAATGAGGCACTTGCAGCAGGAAATGACCGAGACATCCAAGAAATTGACCACCACTGAGGCCAACTTAGAGGTCACTGTGAAGGTGAGAGATTTAAAGCAGAGAGAAAGGGAATGTCTTGTTTACTGTGATAGGCACAGTATTGAAGAGACTGGTGGTCAGAGGCAGTCTGTGCCAAAAACTTAATAAGCCAACTGAGCCTGCAGGCCACCTAGGTCTAAGAATCTTTTGACTTTAAGCCCAAGCAGTGGCCAATAATTAAACAAATTGACAGAATTTTACTGGCCAGCTACAGTTTTACCAACATTTGGCATGAGGCCATTGTTGATGTTGAGGACTGGTGTAAACTGTGCAGAAAGTTGACCATACTTTTGCAATTTTTATACGGAGTTTTCAGAATTCATCCTTTTTGCTATTATTTGTTCTTCTGTGTCAGAGAAAAAAAATAAGTGGGATTTTATACATTTTAAGTATTGTACAAACCTCAGTAATATATGTTTTTTATCTTAAATATTTGATGAATGAAATAAAAAACAATCTTGCTGTAAATTTTCCTCTAGATCAAGGAGCATGCTGAAGCAGAGAAAACTCGCCTGGGTTTGGAGATTGAAAAGCTGCGTCACCGCCTTGAGAGCAGCCAGGAGAAAGAGGCTGAGTCTAAAGCAAAGATTTCAGAGCTGACAGACAGGCTGGAACAAGTAGAGCAGAGTTCCATGCTGACCACCCAGCAGCTGGCAAACACTTCTGCCAATGCTGAGGCTGTCAATAGAACAAAGGTAAGATTTCTGATGAATTAAGGAAGTAGGTAAAATCCGTCCCCCCAAAATGTTGTATTCACATATGATTGTCTGACATACAATAAATTTAGTATTGTTATCAGTGTCATTAAAGTACTGTGTCATTTTCTGTATGTTTCATCAGCCAGTCCAGTGAAGTGTTTAATTGGCATAATAGTTAAAGTATGTAATAAGTAATTTATAATTTTCTGAAATAAGGTACATGACTGTAAAATATCCATAGAGAATTGTCAACTGCATGAGCTTATTAAATATAAAACAAGCAAACTATTAATGGCAGTGCTTTAACTCTCAGCTCATCTCTCACACTGGACACAGATATCAGGTATGGGGACATGGGGTTCAATTATCATGGGTTGAGAGACATATTATAATATTTTTATTGGCCTAGTGCTGATTCTTGGAGGTTTATGACTTACAACATTTTGAGACTTGCATTGGGAGTCCAATTTTTCAAGTGAACTCAAATTGGTGGAGTGTATACAAATTGTTGTAAGTTACAAACCTTTGAGAATATGTGCCCTCTGCAGCCTGGAGATACTGCATGAATGAGGGGATTTTTCACACATTGCTTGGAAGTTATTTCCCACAGTGCACGGTATATGAAATGTTTATTATTCATGTCACAGCTTGTTAGACATATATAAGCTACCAGTATTGCGTGGGGTATGGTATTATTATTATTATTATTATTATTATTATTATTATTATTATGTACAATGAGTATGAAATAGTTAAAGTAGCATGGCATGTTTCAGTTAAAGTACCAGGTACCTGCTTTGGTTTCTATCAACAGTTCTACTTTCCCATCAGGTGTAATGTGCTTGCTTGGTAAATTAGTTATCTCTGTAAAATGGTAGCAAATTGAATTGCAACCTTACCACCCTTGGTGAATGGTATGTTAGCTCATAACAGAATGTTTGTCCCTGATCACAATTATGTATATATCTCAATGTGTTTATGAGAAGTTCCGAGATTTAGGAATATGGTTGAATATTTATTTGATGCATGGGTGAGTTTTTGACATGCATGAAAAATACTATGGTATTTTATGCACAAGTATTGCATCATACATTGTTATTATTATTATTATTATTATTATTATTATTATTATTATTATTATTATTATTATTATTATTTTAAATTTAAATTGATCAGCCAAAATATTTTATAAGCTTTCTGGCATATATTTTTCTTCATTGTATGTTTCTGAATTACACATTGGACATGCCTTGTTTACGAGCACATGATGTTGCCTAGTTCTATTTAATAAAATCAAATTTCATATAAATGTCCCCATTTCTTAATTCTGAAGCTCAGAGTATTGCTTTAGCAGCATCAAGGGACTGAAATACAAAACATTTTTTCTGTTGTTAGATTGCCAAATTTTAGCATATTTCTGTGACCTATGAATATCTCTGTATATGGGGTTTGATAAATCTGTGTGTTGTTTGCAGGACGACCTAGAAGATGCTGTCCACAGACTGGAACTAGAGAAAGCTCGCCTGGAAGCCTCTCTCACCACAGAGACACAGAAAGTGGAAACTTTACAAAGGGAAATGGAGGATTCTAACAGGGTACAGATTTTGTGGAGTTTTGATGGTTGATGATAATGATAAATAAGAGTTCTTTAAAACCCATATTTCTCATTTATTTCAGCACTGCTCTAAGATCTTTGTCTTATATATACTTATAATACATAAAATTTCTTTAATTATACAGTAAAGTGAAATGCTATTGTATTGGTAAAATGAAACAATTTTGAACAGGTTGCATTCCTGATTTATGTATAAAAGTTAACCCTTTTTCAGAGAATTAAAAGAAATACATTTTTTTTCTGAGTACATTTAATTTATATCGATCCTTTACTTTTAGGTTCGTCATAGTATGGAAGCCCTTTTATCTAACCTCAAAACAACAAATGCTCAATTGGAAGAAAAAGTCACTGTAAGTATAAATGCAGTACAATAAAACCAGCTTGTTTTGATTAATTATTTTGTTTAATTATCAAATACCTTTACATGGTATATTATGTATTTTTTAGAGAAAAATGTATGGATTTTGTGTGTAAAGATTGTTTCACGTACTATGTGTTTGTGAATGTTACAGCAAGAGGCAGCATCTCGTAGTATTCTTGCCAGAGAGGCAGAGGATTCCAGAGACATGTGGGAGTCGGAGGTCAAGTCAAGGTCAAAGCTGGGATTGAGGGTATGTTGGAGCAGTGGTCTAGATCTCCAGCCAGATCATTGATTTTAGATCTAGATCTTTTACGGTTGGAGGTCTATATCTCTATCTTGTCCCTTAGGTGAAGCCATCTGTTGTAAAGTTGCTGTTTACCTGTGATTTTTGTCTTGTCATTTATATTAATATCAGTGCTCAGAATTGTGTTTGAAATGTGATGTAAGGCAAATTTTAAATTGTGTATTTTTCTTCTACTGAATTGCTTAGTCTTTTTTCTGAACACCCTCAAAATATAATTCAGCATTGGAATGATATTATACTTGGCATATTTGTAAATGTCTCTTTTTACTATCCACCTTCATATGTGTATCATTACTGTACTTAGATCTACTGTTGTTACACATATATTTTAATTTTATTCAGCTTGCTCAGTTAGAGAGGGCCAAACAAGAGGCTCAGGCTGTAGTTGATGAGGTGAGTGTTTGCCCTCTTCCCCACCCCACCAACACAGCACAAATATTTTTTTAAAGTCATTATCATGAGGAAAAAGTTTTTTAAAAATAACTTTTTCTTTCTTTTTTGCTCTTATTTTGTTTTATTTAATTTATTTATTCAATGTTTTTTATTTTTGGCATTGTTAAGAGATTAAGTGTATAAACATGTTGAAGGATAATATTAGCAGTATCTTTTTTAAGTGGAGCAAAAGGTCGTTATTATTTTTTTTAGAAAAAATGTAAAACACTGTTAAATTGCTGCTGCAGCCACAGCATGATGCTTTGTTTTCATAATTGTGATTCATGACTTGTGTAATTATGAATTCGTGATAACCTGTACAAACCCCTGGTATTTTCTACTCTTGTATTCTATTTTAGGAGAAAAGAAAAGCCAGAAAAGCTGTTGAGATGAAGAAAGTTGCTGAGACAAAGCTAGATTCTGAAAGTGAAAGGTCTGGATATTTTTGCCTTTGTATTCCCCCCACCCCACCCCCACCCACCTTTAGAAAAATTTTTCTATGAACTTGGCCCTTTTCGCAATTCATTTGAATATAATTCATTTGATTTATATGGCATGGATGTTAATTTATTTTAACCTTAAGAATTATTGTCATTTTCATATTTGCTTTGCAGTCATTGCTTTTTGTCATTTCAGGCGATTGAATTTAGAAAAGGAGGTGGCTAACTTAAAAACTCACTTAAAGACAGCCAAGAAGAGATTAAAGGTAAAAAAATAATAAAAAAATATCTTATAATCCCTGCTTGGAATGTTTGTTTTGAATCATTAAGTTTACTCATATAGAAGATTACGTCAGGCAGTTACCCAAACTTTAATAATAAAGTTAACAATTTACAATCATTTAAGTATTTATATTCATGTGTTCATGCTTCATATATGGTAATGCTTCTCCATTTGATAATATTCTTAAATGTATAACACATCATCATCAAGTGGCTTTTTAACTGGCACAGGCATGTATAGCATTCTCCATCCTTCTCTATCCACAGTCAATCAGATTTAGGCTGTTTAGGCTTTCTATATCTTTTCTTTGAGGCCTACCAATATATTTTCTTTCCATTTTCCTAAGCTTCTTTTGTCATTCATTTTGTTTCTGTTGTCAGTGAGTTATCCATGTTGTTTATCTCATCACTTCATGATGCATATCATTTGAATTGCATGTTTTTTAATAGGATCTTGAGGGAAGTGAATCTCGTATTTCATCTCTGCACTCAGAGTTTGATCGTGAGCGCCTGGCCATGGAGGGCACCATGCAGACTTTGAGGAGACAGGTATTTAGATTGGAATATATATGTACTTTAATATGTGTTAAAGTTGTTTGCAGTAGTGAGATTTTTTCCCCAAATTTATTTATTTATGTATTGTGCATTATTTCTCTGATCTGATGATACATGTATACACAGTTTTTGTATGCAAATCCTTGGCTTATTTTTTTTACTGGTAACGTGTTTTTCAAGAGCTCATGATGGGATAATTATTTGTTAGCACATATTCATACACATTTTTAAGTGGTGTGTATTTGTACGCTGGCACAGTGTCCACATTCTTTGGGATCAAGCTGTAATATATTCACAGGCCTTCAGACTGAGTAGATCCAGTCTTCATCTCATTGTTCTTTGAGAGTGAAAATGTAGGTAAAAATACTCAAATAATTGACAACACAGGCTGGTATATTTTTACAGGGCAGTAGTAGATTTAATTTTCATTTTTCCTTTAATATTCAAAGAATTAAAAAAAACAGTTTCAAATTAGTGGCACTGTGTCTATGGAGTTATAGACAGAGTAGATTTAATTTCCATTTTGTTGTTCTATGGTAGTCAAAGAAAAATAAATAAAAATGAAAATAAAAGGTACCATGAAAATAAGCAAAATGGGCAATACTAGACTTAATGCTGATATTCTGTTGTCCCTAATTCCAAAGTCACCCCTTGTTTCCAGTTGGATGAGCTCCAGAGTCAATTAAATGAAGAAATAGAGCAAAAAGATAGATATGAGGCAAAAACCAGGCAGCTTCAGCAGGAGCTCAATGCCCTGAAAACCCTGGAAAAAAGTTTTGCCAAGCTCGAGCGCACCAAGCATAAGATGGAGACAGACTTTAATTCATACAAGGTAGCAGACGATACCAGAAATACTGCTACCGCTGACGTTACTGCTGTGTCTAGAGCTAGAGTCAGTGCATGAGTATCTTCATCTATCTCTTCTTGATTTTCATCTAACTTGATTTTCTTTTCCTTGATAGGTATTAGCAGTGGCTAATATAACCAGCATGTGTTTGTTGAATGTGCAGTCTTCTATGCCAGCATGTGTCTTCTTTCGTTGTGTTTTTTCTCCAACTGTTCTGTTCAAATTCTTGCATGTTTTTGTATATTTGATTATATTACTAATGATTATTAATGATTATATTGCCTATTTTCCCTTTCATGCTGACAATTTTTCTACAGTTTTCATTCTTTTAGTAGCTTATAACCAGCTTCATCTTCTTTTCAAACTATCTAATCATTTGAGTGTTTGTTGATTGAAAACAATTATCAGTATCATTAATTTTTTCCTTGTAATGCAATTTTGACAGATAAATTGGCCCTACTTTCTGCTTAATTACGCTAACAGTGATTTAATAGTTGTAGCTTTATCCAGTCAGTTGTATTGAAAGAAAGTTCCTTAGTTTAAAGCCAATCATCAAACACCCCTTAGAATTAAGTATGCTGCCTCTATTGCATGACATTGTCAAATATATTGTATTATTATTTTGTAAGGATATCATCCAGGGTTCATGATGTATGTAATTACACTTGTGCCCATCTACAATATATTGTATTTGTACACTGTATGCAGCATACAGGTTCACTTATATGTATGTAGGCAGTACTAATGTTATTGAACATATCTGACTGTTGTCCTTATATAGCAGAACCATGTACTTAGCAACCGCCATGTAAACAAATTGGATTGAACCATATAACCACGAGGCAGCATTATATTATAAGTTCAAGTTTTTCACATATGCAAGACCATACACATGGTATTATATGCCATACATGTTCCAAGTTTACATTATTAACTTATTTATACCCTGGCCATTACAGAACCATGTGAACCAGCACTACGTGGACCGCGGTGAGCTGCAGCGTGCACAGCAGGACAACGAGATGAAGCTGCGCCAGGAGCTGAACACCAAGCTGGAGGAGGTGAACAGTTACCTGGAGGACCAGGCGCGCGCCAGAGAGAGGCTGGACACCATGAGGAATAACAACGAGTCCCAGATTAGGAACGAGTATGAGAAAACCAAGAAAGAACTCATGGTATGTTTGGGTTTGATTTGTGTAGTTGTGGCAAATGTTGGATATTGATTTATATTTGTAAATAATGATAAGGGGTGGTATTCATTAAGTAGTATTCAGTGTTAAAGTATTTTAATATATAAACAGTGGATGTGTAGTCTCACAGGGTGAAGGGGGTGGTCACAGAGGGCATGCCTCCTCCCTTTCAACCATGCTCAAAAAGCTGATTTTGCATGCAGACGTGCAAAGAGAAGCCCCATGGTTTCCCAGAGAAAAAATCTTGGACCAGCAAAGTTTTCTTTCAATTGAAATTTTTTTTTTTTTTTTTTTTTTTTTTTTTGAAAATCGTGAGAATAATATTCTTTGTAATATATGTTTCACGTAATAAGGAACCTCCCATAGAAAACAGACAAAAAGTGAATAAAGTATTTATAAAATGAAAAAAAAATCATCTTTTTCTATTTGAAGGATGAGTTGTCCAAGCTGCGGGCAGGCTACCACCAGACCATGGCCCAGAAGGAGACCAAGGACTTGGAGCTGCAGAAGTATAAGGAGTTGTATGAAAATGAAGTACGGCTTCGAGAGAGAGTGGCCACCAGGTTGCAGAAAGCCACGGATACTGCTGCTAATACCAAGGCGCAGCTTTCGTAAGTTTGCCTGCATCTGCATGAGTGCTTGTTCACACAGCAACATAAATTGCAGCTTAGTCTCCCTCTTTTGTTTTCTTGATTTAATGTGATGAAAGATGAAGATGAACATGGATATATATGAGCAAAAACACAAGCCATGGTTATTTTTTGCAAAAAAAATCTTAGATATAATGCTAGGTAGATTGTTTCAGTGTGCTGTGATAAAGATTTACTGAAACATAAATATGACCAGAGACAGTTGCTTTACTATAAATAATACAGAAGAACTTTGCTTTGGCATTTTCTCAGTAAAAGTTTCAAATTGCTTATTTTCTCCTATGCATTATGCTTTTTTCTTATGTGCTATATTTAATCATATATTACACTTCACTAAATTTCAGTCTTGAGCGTCAGAAGACCTTGCTGCTGGGTGCCAGTCCCCCCTTGGCACGCAAGGACAACCAGTGGGTCTCCCCCCTGGGTGGTGTGAAGACAACCCCTGTACACGGGGTCAATGACTCTCTCAGTTACAAGATCAAAAACCAACTGGACAAAAGCATTGCCAAACATTTGGAGTCTGGTAAGCACACTGGGTTCTGCAGTATCTGTGATGGTGTGACTGTAAATCAATTTGAAATTACTAAGTAAAAGCTTTTTTATGTTTGTTTTGAAACTTGGTGTCCACATGTAGAACAATAGAATTTAAGGAGTTTGTTTGTTCTGTGTAAATGTGCACCAAATGCACAAAAAATTAAAGCTCACAGTGCCTTTTTGCATAGATATTAAAAAAAAAAATGTCTACCAAATGTTTCTGACAACTTGGTGATGGTCCGTGTCATTAACTTATGACCAGTTTTTCTGTGCCAGAATCCACTCCAGTTTTACTATTATTTTTTCATAAATAAACCTTCCTATTTCAGCTGGTGCCAGCTCCAGCCCCGTCCTGCCACCAGATGACAGCATGATCAACTCCTCTTTTGGCAAGTCCACCAGCGATTACATGGCCACACTCAGAAGAAACTATTTCGTATGATAGCATTTTTTCACAGAATTCAGGTCTTGGTTTTTACCTGGCAGCATAATTTTGACTCTAGTCTTTCTTCTCTTGAATTTTGAGTTTTGGCAAATTGAAAAATTTTTATTTTGTCAATACAATACTTATACAAGGTCAATGGAAGGTCAACACAAGGTCAACTTTAAGACCAATTTAAGGTCACGCATGTATCAACACAGAATAACTCATAATGTTGATATTTTGAACAGTATTCACTGCAGTTTTTAATCTTGTATCAGAAGTACTTCATAGCACAATTATTCTGTTGTTATTGTTTTTTAAATATATTTATGATTTCATATGTAAAAGGTTCTTACATATTGCCATTTTTTTGTGACCAATTTTACAAGAATGTTCCCATTTTAAGTATAGAAATGTAGAAGTGTCATTAAAGGCCATGTCGCCATATGTTAAAGAAAGTGCATGGGGCACTGGATATACAAATTTTATACACGTTTTGGTTGTGAGAAGATCCCTCCATATTATCAAGTGCTAACTGCATGCTGATATCAACAATTATATTGTTCATATTTAATTGATTCATAGTTGATATGAAGAAATTTAAATTTCATTCTTCACATTACAAATTTTCATGTTCCTGCGCTCACTTTATTAGTTGACCTAACTAAGAGGTTGACTTGACTGGGAGCAAACTTCAAATATTAGATGTTCTGCTTTTTTTTTCTTGTATGAAACTGAACGTTGCTATCTCCTCATCTGTGATATAGTACATATTATTGCAAGGCTCATTTCTTTTATTTATAGTGTTCAAAGTTATACAAAATGCAGATATTTTCATAGATGCACTCTTTACATGAAGGAATATGTCTGTATAGTTTGAGGTTTGTTTTATGGCTGTACGTAAGTGTCTCTCTTTATAGTAGGATTAACATTTCACACATAAGCAATGGTAGTACTTTGGTCATTTGGCTTATAAACTAGTCCGGTACCGTTAGTTATTTAACAATGCACTAGCTTAACAACAAACCAAAGATATCCTCATCATAAGCAATACATACTGTATACCCATTGAGAACAATTCACTCTAGTCTTGTAAATGCAATTTCACTTCTAATCAAAATGCTCCTTTATGGAATTAGCTTGTTGTCCTACGTGATATTATATCATTTAGAATTTTAACATGGCCACGAAGGTAAATGAAGAAGTTACCACATTTGCATATCTGAAGAGGTGACTATGTTATTTACTGCTGTATTGTTGATAATCCGTCCTTTCATTGAAATACTCACTTTTTAGACAAGTCATGGTATGTTAACAAATGGCTGAGATTTACCTGGAGTTTCGTATCCAGTCAACATTTTTAATGCTTAGAAGAGCAAAATTCATTAATAAATATAATTTACTCTACAATTACTGGGAAAAAGGTTGTTTTCTCTTTTGCTTTATTTTCTGTTTGATGACAAAGAGAGGTATGTTTCCAGTTACCCCAAAAACTAGGGATACATGTTACTACGGGCAGTGTAATGTACCAGAAAGTCCTCAGTGAAACAGGGTGCGGTTCCCCTTGACTCGTGCAGGTAAGCCCCGTCCTAGATTTTGATCCACTAACATCACGTAAACCCTGACCTGAGTGGTTCGAATGGTGAGAAGACTGTTACACGGCCTGCCGTGTTGTACTAACGAAACCCGAAGCAGACTCGCGTACGTCATTGAGAGTTTTCGTGAGAGTTTATGTACTATGCCTTCATATAAAATTACAGTAATCCAATTAACGTACCGTATGACGTATGATAAGTAAAATAGCCGAAACGTCAGTGTTTTGATTTACCGTTTGAGCTCTCGGTGTTCAAAGGAGGTATGTAGATCTAGACCTCTCAGGTCATACACTTTTCCTCCGCAAGCGAAATATTGTCGATTAAAGGGGTGTTTTTGTACTTTTGCCAAAGTAATTAATTTAAAAGTGATAAATGTTGATAAGATTTCCAGATGTGTGCTTAATGAAATAAGTTATAGTTCACGAAGTCGTACGCTGTAAAGGCATGAAAAAATTCGCATTTTCGTCGTACCTAACCAGATTGTAAAATTGTTTTTACAAGATTGATTGCTAATTTTAAATAGCATCCATCTGTTTTCTCACAAACTGCTATTCATTTTGTAAAATCTGGTTCAGCGCTTCTGTAAAGCTCACATTTTGCATACTGCATGTCTGAGCTGAGATATTTGGCAACAGTACCAGACATTTGATATTTCGATATTTGTACAATAGTACCCTAAAACTCTATTACATTCAGAGGTACCTTAGCAGAAGAAACTAGCAATTTTATTTCTTAAGAGATTTCAACGTAATTTACATTATANATGTTCCTGCGCTCACTTTATTAGTTGACCTAACTAAGAGGTTGACTTGACTTGGAGCAAACTTCAAATATTAGATGTTCTGCTTTTTTTTTCTTGTATGAAACTGAACATTGCTATCTCCTCATCTGTGATATAGTACATATTATTGCAAGGCTCATTTCTTTTATTTATAGTGTTCAAAGTTATACAAAATGCAGATATTTTCATAGATGCACTCTTTACATGAAGGAATATGTCTGTATAGTTTGAGGTTTGTTTTATGGCTGTACTTAAGTGTCTCTCTTTATAGTAGGATTAACATTTCACACATAAGCAATGGTAGTACTTTGGTCATTTGGCTTATAAACTAGTCCGGTACCGTTAGTTATTTAACAATGCACTAGCTTAACAACAAACCAAAGATATCCTCATCATAAGCAATACATACTGTATACCCATTGAGAACAATTCACTCTAGTCTTGTAAATGCAATTTCACTTCTAATCAAAATGCTCCTTTATGGAATTAGCTTGTTGTCCTACGTGATATTATATCATTTAGAATTTTAACATGGCCACGAAGGTAAATGAAGAAGTTACCACATTTGCATATCTGAAGAGGTGACTATGTTATTTACTGCTGTATTGTTGATAATCCGTCCTTTCATTGAAATACTCACTTTTTAGACAAGTCATGGTATGTTAACAAATGGCTGAGATTTACCTGGAGTTTCGTATCCAGTCAACATTTTTAATGCTTAGAAGAGCAAAATTCATTAATAAATATAATTTACTCTACAATTACTGGGAAAAAGGTTGTTTTCTCTTTTGCTTTATTTTCTGTTTGATGACAAAGAGAGGTATGTTTCCAGTTACCCCAAAAACTAGGGATACATGTTACTACGGGCAGTGTAATGTACCAGAAAGTCCTCAGTGAAACAGGGTGCGGTTCCCCTTGACTCGTGCAGGTAAGCCCCGTCCTAGATTTTGATCCACTAACATCACGTAAACCCTGACCTGAGTGGTTCGAATGGTGAGAAGACTGTTACACGGCCTGCCGTGTTGTACTAACGAAACCCGAAGCAGACTCGCGTACGTCATTGAGAGTTTTCGTGAGAGTTTATGTACTATGCCTTCATATAAAATTACAGTAATCCAATTAACGTACCGTATGACGTATGATAAGTAAAATAGCCGAAACGTCAGTGTTTTGATTTACCGTTTGAGCTCTCGGTGTTCAAAGGAGGTATGTAGATCTAGACCTCTCAGGTCATACACTTTTCCTCCGCAAGCGAAATATTGTCGATTAAAGGGGTGTTTTTGTACTTTTGCCAAAGTAATTAATTTAAAAGTGATAAATGTTGATAAGATTTCCAGATGTGTGCTTAATGAAATAAGTTATAGTTCACGAAGTCGTACGCTGTAAAGGCATGAAAAAATTCGCATTTTCGTCGTACCTAACCAGATTGTAAAATTGTTTTTAACAAGATTGATTGCTAATTTTAAATAGCATCCATCTGTTTTCTCACAAACTGCTATTCATTTTGTAAAATCTGGTTCAGCGCTTCTGTAAAGCTCACATTTTGCATACTGCATGTCTGAGCTGAGATATTTGGCAACAGTACCAGACATTTGATATTTCGATATTTGTACAATAGTACCCTAAAACTCTATTACATTCAGAGGTACCTTAGCAGAAGAAACTAGCAATTTTATTTCTTAAGAGATTTCAACGTAATTTACATTATAGTTTCTTTCAAAATCTAAACCGCCGTTTGATTAAAGATAGGCCTACCCTTTTTGCATACCATTCTGTAATTTTGTGCTTTCGGCTTAAAAACAGTACAGCGTTTGATATGATAGAATCTTTATGATTTATAAGAACTTCAACTCTGCTATCTATTACAACTGAAGTCGCGACCAACCAAGTCCCTTTGCATAAAAAATACCCAGTCAGTCATCAATTTCCATAAAAATAGACGCCGGTCTTGGACGTCCTTTGGATCTGCCGCAATGTTTGCGAAATCTAGCGTCCAACAAAAGTTTGGCTATGTCCGTATGACCATTCCTGCTTGCCCAGTAGACGGCGTCGTGTCCGTCGTTGTCCTTAGCATTCGCTTTATCCCCATATTCCAACAAAGCTTTAACTGTTGTCAAGTGACCATGAGCCGCGGCGATCATGAGGGGCGTGGCACCCTTGTGGTCGGTCGTGAATTTGGCGTCATACTTGATAAGCAGACGAACGCCGTTCACGTTTCCGCTGCGCGCGCACCATGCGAGGAGTGTCATGCCATCTGCGTCCTTTTCATTGACATCACTGTACCATTTTTCTTTGATCAGGTATCTAGCGACCTCGAAATGGTTTTTATCGTTCCAAGCGAGAGCAGCCAGAAGACAGTTGTAGTCCACAACAGGCGTTGTGTTCTCCAATAAAAACTGAACAATATCCAGACTCCCAGCATAGCACGCCATTTGAAACGCCGAAGAACCAACAGTTGTCTTCACGTGGCTTGTCTTGCCGGCCCCCAACCACACCAGAGCTTTGACCAGGCTTACGTTCCCCATTTGGCACGCCAGCCATAATGGTGTCGCGTTTTCCACGGCGACGATTCCACCCCGTTCATTTTTCACGAACACAGTACCCGTACAGCACACGTTAGCACCACAAACATTCACCAAGAAGGCAAGAATGTTCACAGAGCCCGTCTTCACCGCCAGGTGACAAAACGTGGTATCGTTGTACGGACTGTTTACCAAGGCGTGCATATCATTTTGGCCGATGTCTAAAGCAAGCTCCTTCATCGCCCATAAATTCTTCTGTTCCAGTAACGCTGCGAGCTTCATCTGACTTTTTAGAAGATGGGGCGGCGCTTTCTCCTCTTTTTTCTCCTGTGGTGAACGTTCGTCGTACACCTCATAGCCCTTTGAAGCATCCGCACCCATGCTGTTTCCTTAAAATGATATCCTTTTATGAATGTGATATATAGTTACTGCACGTCGCGCTTTATTATTTTTATCATTATCATTATCACTACTGTAATTGTAATTATAATTAATTATACGAGAAAAAAGAAAATGCTAACCGAAAATACAAGCCCGAAAATTTGTCTTAACTTCTAGTCTTCTTCGATCCAAGGTAAATCAGTTGTTGTCCAAGCTTTTGTTTTATAACAAGAACGACATCACAAGTCTGGACAGTAAGCTAAGAACAATTTATAGCTTTACGTTCTATGGTGAAATATCGGTCCAGAGTGACAAGGTCTAAGTTAAGACTGAAAGATTTCAGAAACATGTGCACACGCATTACCCAGTTATACGATGTATCTTGAGCGAAAAAAGTTTGTCTCGACTTAGGAAAAGAAAAAAACGGCCAATTTCAACATGGGATGAATCTGCTTTTGCAACAACTAAATAAGGAAAGTACCCGTCTCAACATTGGGTGAACATTGCTATACTAAAAGCAGGCCCTATATTCTCATTTTAAATAAAGTGGACTATTTGTGATTTATCATGCGTCAAATGAGATTAACGATTATGTATCCAAGTTAAGCTCTTGTGAACCAAAATATCATACGTTTATAAGCGTATTTTGAAACTTGCGTCTATGTTTTAACATGGGATTATGTTTCTACTTACCTTTGTCTTTCAGTGCCTAGATAGCTGCGTCTCTGACTACTTCGAGAACTCCTATCCTTTAAAGCTTCGAATCAGGAAAGGGTCAGGCTATGTATAAAACGTTCCCGAACAAGAAATGGAAACGCGCACGTGTCTTTTTAAAAGCCTCATCTCTTTTTGCACTTTCCTGAGTAAAGTACTTTTTGGCTTGTTAAAAAGTGACGGGCTGTTTACAAAATGCCGACAAAAAACGCAACTTAAGTATATTTTCAGACTTGTGGCATGCGTTTGTGAATCGGTTCGTTTCGCAGATGAGAGAGAGAATTAACCTTTACAGTGTGCACAAACGCTTAGCGTGTTTGCGTTTCTCAAAGTTGCGCAATTGCATTCCAGAAGACTTAAGTTCATATCAATAAACGGAAAAGCAAAAATGGATGAGCTTATTCTATCATAAAGGAAATTTATTTCATAAAAAACAATTTTAATAGATTTTTAATAGTGACGAGTTTGTTGTTTCACTTTTAGTTTATATTTAATTTTTGATATTTTTATTTCGCAGGGTAGTTACAGATTCTAGTATCTTTGACTCTTCACCTTGATACTTCAAAACCTTTCTGACCCGACCAGGTGTTCTGAATTTATTTTTGCGCGTTTCTCATTTCCAACTTACCCCGCGTTTCTGTCTAGATTCCTTTATTCATTTTGACATTGATCCTATCTGTATTTCCATGGTACAAATTAAAGTGCGAGTACAGAGGAATGTAGATACATGTATATAGTTATATTTAAATAGGCTCTATTCTCCTGACAGGTGTGCTCCTTTTAATGAAAACAAAACGCGGAACTTACATTTTTTTAATATAATACCCAAAGGTAACTGGTTAGAGAATGTTCTAATGCAGACGCTCTTATATGTCTGCCATAAAAACACTTTATAACACAAAGCTACGTGTTCCTTCGCTGTGGTCAACGCTTGTAGGTGCAACAAAGGAACGCGACAAATGGAGAAAAGCGGCCTCCAAAGTACACTGCTGGATGCTATAATCTACCATCGTAAAGCGGGTCCTAGCCTCCTCAAGTGTTTGAAAGAGTTGGCCCCAACGGATATGTTCGTTTAAGACTTTAAAATTTATAATAAAGTTGTTTTCTTTGGTCACGTGTCCACCAGGCAGTCGCGAAGTTATGAAAGAAATAAGATCCTCGGTATCAATCTCCTCTTCATCTGTCAGACGTATTTCAATGTTAACGCCGTCCCCGTACACATTTTTAAGCGACTGTGGACTGCCCATAGTGACAAAGCGCTGGTCTATCATTATTGGCACTCGAGTGCACTGCATTTCACTTTCTTCAGTGCTAAAATATAAAAACATGTATTTTAAAATAAACAAATAAAAACACTAACGTTTTACTTTCTGGGCACTGGCTATCTCATTTGTAGTACCAGTGGTTATCAGAAACTTGGTTGAAAAGCTCATAGAAAGTTATGATTTATGATGAAAGTCAAATCTCATTTTGCTCTGGGATTATCGTGTCACTAAAAGCTGTATACAAGACTTGAATGGTCTAAATCGGGGGCAAGGGAGAATCCACAAACCTGCTGGTGGTCAGCACCAGCGTTGTACCTTGTCGACGTATTTCTTGCAGAACTGACCATATCTTTCTCCTGCACAATGGATCAACACTTGTTGTCGGCTCATCCAGAAATATAATGGTTGGTTTTCCAATCAACGCGATTGCTGTGCTTAATTTTCGCTTTGTCCCAGCACTGTCAGAAAAAATAGGGAAAAAAAGTGCATTGAAAATTCCGTCTCCGTAAACGACGACCTGGTAAGGCCAAGAATACGTATGGTGTACACACTCTTCAACTCGACCGCTAATTATAAATACAAATATATTATTTTACGATTTTGCACCATGTTTTGTAGGCATCATAATTGAAGTATATAACTGGAAAATACAGTTCTCAGTACAAGTGGAAATGTTCATAAACAGGGCAATATTAAAAAGAAAATCGAGCAAAATTTGTCACTTGACGTCTTCCTCTCTAATGGGAAAGAGTCTAAAACCAGCGGGGCGAAGATCGGTGGTTAAGGAAACAGCTTGTTTCAATAATGACTTCAAGGAACGCAAATTACTAATATTCATTTGACTAGTACATGTATATCATTCTTACGCGTAAAAGCATTTTAGATGACGTCATACTTGTACGTTTATAATTCCCAATATGAAACGGCCCTTTTACTTGTCCTAAAACATTTGCACACCATACAACCCACCTGCAACTATCTATGACGTCACTGGCCTGACTGGTGAGAAGGCAACATTCTATGACGTCATCAATCACATGCTCCAGATCAGTTTCTGTGACTCCTCGCAACCGACCAATCAGGCACAGCATCTCTCGACACGTCAGTTCACCAATCAGAGAGCACGATTTGGGGCAGTAGCCAACATGGAGGCGGACCTGGATTGGGAGAAGTTTTTGTCGTGCGACGTAAAAGGTTCTTCATTCTTCGACAATTACACATATAATACACGGATAAAGATTATATGTACTTAAAGCAAATTTGGCGAAGAGACAGGCAAAAACCTCTTTGTGTCCCGCTTAAGATAATTACTGTCGAATCATTTGTTCGGGTTTCCGACATTTTTCTAATTATGTTCCTGTCTGCTTCACATTTCAAATTACACAACCATACCGCCAGGTTGCAAAGCTACATTGTCAATGAAGTGCGGTTTCGTGTCGTACGTAATGTTTATAATCTGGCCAAACATACTACCAACTTCACTGGATTTTTTTCAATAAGGCTACTAAATTGTCCTAAGATTGATTTTCATGAAATTTTCTGTTAATTTTTATATGTGGCACTTTCCTTTATTTGCATCCAATTTTTTTAAAATGCATGCACCAGTTTTTATGTTGTGAAATGTGTACTATCTATTGACTGATTTAAGTGAAAGATGTAAGGCAGTAAGATTTTTATTTTTAAATATGTGTGTATGTCTATGCAAAGCTAAAGTATGTATAAAAGTCCTTAAATGCTTATGTGAAGCTATAGTTGTTTATTATTGTTTAAATTGTTAAAAATTGGTTAAATTTGATTAGAAGATGTTCATGTACTTTGTATTATAGCTTAACATTCTATTAATTACAGTGTATAAACAGGTGTCAGTGAAATAGGTTTTTTAAAAAAAATTAAGTTTCTTAATTTTTTTTGGTAAAAAAGGGAGATATATGTGTAGTGATCCGTTAATTAGAACTGAGTCTTCTAAATTTGCATACATCAGATATGTATATATCTGATGTATGCAAATTTAGAAGACTCAGTTCTAATTAACGGATCACTACATACTGATATTTTCATCTTTTGGAATCAGTTTTTCAATACGTAACTTGAAAGCATGTGTCCTCAGAGGACTGCACAAACCTGTTTTCCATTATAACTGTCAAAGGTCACACCTTCCAGGAATGATGTGCCGTCAGATGGCAGCACATCACCCGTGAGCATCCTGAACAGGGTTTCTTTGCCGCGGTCATCAAGGCCAAGTATTCCAATGGCTTCGCCTGAAAAAAAACTTGGTACTCATTTGTATGGTTATAATTTGTGCCATATAATAATCCAGATATTAAAACTACAATGGCAAAAGGAAATGATTTTTTAATCGCTATGCAGAGCAAGGAGAGAACGACAAAGCATATTAGAAGGTACTGGAGTATGAATAGAACGAGTAGCGAAGATGACTCACCCTTACGTATTGACACTTGAACTGGACCCTTATCAAAGGGCTGGGCAGTCTTTATTTTACTTTGTTCGCTTTTGAGTGTATTGGTCATATTAGAGCGACTGGTGCTTCCGTATGAGTATTGAAACGTCTCGCTTGAGATAGAGGTCCGAAAGCCTTTTGTTTGACGCACCTTGTACCACGTGGTGAGCACATGCGTTTCAACGATGATCAAAATGACGAGGAAGGCAAAACCTTGGATGAAGAGAAAGAGGGCGTGTCTTCCGAAGCCTGGATTCTGGAAGGACAGCGTGTTGTTCACATGTGGCATGCAGAAGTATAAAGTTCTGTTTTCTAAGGGAATGGCGGTTTGGTTTTTATTCCACTCGACGCAGCTGCCTAAATAACAAAGAATACCCAATCTAAAATGCTGTTACTTATTTCTCAGTAAAGTGCAAAATTTGCTTGTTTAAAACCTTAAATTTTGGTATCAAAGTTTCGTGCATTCAAGCTCAAAATTTTAAAGTTCTTTCATTAAATATGTTCATTAAACATAACAAAAAACGAACTCTTTAGAAAAAAACAGTTCTTTCATTAAATATGTTCATTAAACATAACAAAAAACAAACTCTTTAGAAAAAAAAAAAAAAAAAAAAAAAAAAAAAAAAAAAAAAAAAAAACAGGGACTAACTTTGAATGTAAATATGGATTCATTAACCATTGGTAAGTATGTTGTTTACTCCAGGAAAATTCAGTTTTTGGCCAAAACGAAGAGTTATTATTCCTTTAACTCTTGCAACCATTAACCATATATCCGCCCTCAGTACTTACCTAGGTTGCACTGAATTTGGCTCATAGTTGTGTTGCTATGGAGGCAGTATCGAGAGTTGTAATCATTGATATAGAAGTTCAACAGCCCGCCGACCAAGTTGAAGGGAGGAAACAACACTGTGAAGATCCAATCTGTTATTTCCGGGTAGGAAAATGACGTCACCAGTTCCGCCACTTGTAGTTGTCGGTACGGAACGATGTAGAGGATCAAAACTTTCAAGACGATAGAATAGGCGCCTTCAAAACAGGAAATCTTATTTAAGCGACATATGTCCGGATACGCATATGTTTACGATTTTAAATTGTGAAATGAGTATTTAACAAAGACAGTCCATATGAGATGCTTGACTTAAGAAAAATGTATGTAGAAAATTTGGACTTGGCTTGCAAAACAGTATGTGACTTGAAATAGTTTTAACGAGAGCAACATTCTTAATAAACTCAGTAGAACTGTGTAAAATGTAATTGCATCATGATTCTTTCATATAATAAGTGGGATATTTGATAAAAACTATAAATTTCCACTGATTGGGTGCTTACACACATAATAAATTTGGGTCTCAAAAAGGGGAGCCAACACGCGTTTGTGGAAAAAAAGATATGGAAAAAGAAATGAACCAACCTATTGTTGTAAACATTATCATGATGTACCTCGAGGCAGTCAAACCAGTGTCAAATTTAAACGACAGCAAGTAGGTCAATGGTAAAGTGGCCCACCCGAAAAGCACTACCAGAATGATTAGTGTTTCTTGTTGTCTGTCGGCTATGTACAAGGGCCATGTCTGTCCAGCTAATACCAAGCCAATCACCGATATGACAGGTACCGAATAGATCGTTATATCCCAGCAACACCTAGACAACCAGTACGTCATACCCGTGGAGCCTGACACGAACAGCAGAAGCTTGGTCTCGTTGGTGCGTTCTTCAACCGGGCTGATGGCGAAGGAGCCAAGAAGTGCTGACATAACACACAGGAAAATGCACGTGTAGGTCAAATTGATTATAGGGGGCCACCACTTCCATGAATCATTTCCACTGACGTCATCTTCGCCATCCATGAGATCGTTATCCATGTGGCGATCGTACGACGGCAAAGGGTGGTTGTTGACCGATATGGAGTACTCGTCTCCGGCAAGGTACCTCAGCAGGGCATTGTTGACAAGGTTGAGAGCTAGTGGCATGCTGTGATAGGCGTAGCCATTGTAAAGCCCAGTGCTTATGTTACATCCATCTTCGTCAATTTCATAGCTTACTCCAATCATATACTCATTTGCAAACTGAATCGAGTCGATTTTACGTTGAGTGTCCAGCAAGAATTGATCCACAGTTTGGTTCCATGATGGAGACTTGGTCACCGTGGCCACCACGTTTCTGTACACCCCTGAGATGTTCCTTGCCCATGGAGAGTCATCAGTTGCCACTGTCGCGATGAAAGGATCTTTGGGTGTATTAATCATTGCGTGGATGGTGATTGGAAGATCTATGTTGTTATCAGCTATATGGCCAGCCAGAGCGGATTGAGAGAAGGCTTCAGGATTGCAGGAGGTCAGCAAAGCGACGATCACCAGTAGTATTAGTTGGGAGCACGTGAGCCAGCGTCTGCGCCACGAGACTAGTGCATGCACGCAGAACATGCTGAAAAACTCGTGTAGCAGGTGGGCCAAACCTAATGGAAGTATTTTGAACTTACGCCGAACCAGCTTCTTCCCTGAGAAATGAGGAACGGAAGTTAAGGGAAATCGGAGCAAGGTTGTGTTGCATAAATAAGTTGTAAATGAGAAATGCGCGATATTATATCTTCATGTGGCAGAGTGTAAGATTTTAAACACGTTTTTTTTTTCATATTACTTGAAATACATAAACCACTTCTAACTGAACTTATCTAAAGGTAAGTAATACTTTTTAACATTTATACAGATAAAGGCACTTGCATTAATTTCGCCAAAATAATCCAATTCATCACTTCTTGACGAACTCTGACACGCAATACAGAAGTGAGTACTGAAAGTGATGGTGGAATTTAGAAAACCACGCTCAAGGATTTTCTACGGAGTTACGGCGAGTGTCAGGAAAGATGGATTTAATGTTGGTTAGTCTTACAAACGCCATTAACCATTGGGGAAATTCGTTGAGTACAGGGTACGAGATTTTCGCGAGAAAATCTTACGCTGGGCACCTTTGACTTAAATCCACGTAAGCTACCAGGGTTAAGTTGCCTATGATAAATTATAAATTAAATTCAGAAAAATAATAAATTGCTGTACGCTGAGTATATATGTATATATATTTTTTGTTTTCTGTCCATTCTGTTTTTTAAGAAATGCGCATGATTGGCACCATTCACAGTTCTTCCACGAGTGGCAATCAGCGAGAAAATTCTAGATTTCGTCATATTTTGTGAATACGACTATCATCACTATCATTATCATCATCATCATTTTAATCAACGTCATCATCATCATCATCATCATCATGTTTGCCATACACTTACGCGCGAGAAGCCGGTATCCACTCTGTGTTAATTCAACGGAAGTGGTACTAGTTGTGGTGCTTTCCATCTCCCATTCTCTGGCAATTCTACGAAGAAATTCCACAACAGATATACATCTACTGAACGCAATCTGACTCAACGAGTGCACACAAATATTTTTCGATACAAAAGATATATTTACAAATTTACAATATTTACAAACACAGGAACACTTGAAACTAACTCGATAAATAATTTTAAAAATCATGTTCATTACAGGCAGGTTTCAAAGGTGGGAACTAATTCAGACAAATGTAATTATTATTCAAGTACCGTAAAAATATTTCATCAAGCGTTGCAAGACTAACTCCATACGAAGACAGTCCAAGGGCAGCTTTTTGTTCGTCCAATTGCTCGAAAACTGCTGCAAACTTCGGCGCTTGAGATCTAGGTAATGTAACTCGTATTTCGGACTCTGTTTCTGGCATAACTCGTGCACCTTCTATACCGTCTTCTATAATTCTCTTAATGGTTTCAGATCGACAAAAATTGGTTTTCACCAAGCGCAAAACGTACGTTCTTTCTGAAATAAAGGGCAATAAGATAAAATAGAATGAAGTAAACACTATACTGTTTGTCACGTTGTATGTTGCATTGTAAATCTCATGCGTGTTCTTCATTTTACAAACACAGAACCACATACCGATTAATATTCTACGCTTGAGGTCATAGTGAACATTAACAACATCTTACCATATTTTTCCTCCAACTCTGCCATGGTGCCACAAGCCACTAGAGATCCGTTCTGCAGAACCCCAATGCGGTCAGCCAGGGCCTCCGCCTCTTGCATACTCTGTGTACTGAGAATTATCACAGAACCTGCTTGCTTAGACTGGTTAATGGCCTCCCATGCATGTTGTCGCATGCACGGGTCCATATTTTGAGTCGGTTCGTCTAGGGCTATTACCTGAAATAATATAACCTTTTGACATGCTCCTTGGTGAAGTACGTGTGTGACCGTCCTTGTTAATAATAAAAAAAAAATCCTGGACAGGATATTAGGTTTATTACAGATAAGGTCCCATTTATTTGACTTATAAACTGATCAGAAAACTTCATGAATACTCTCAAAAATCCTAATGGAATGCCGGCAAAATCGTCATTATATACTCACTATCTTCATTTGTTTCTCAAATGTCAGATCAAAAACATCCACGTCTGTGCAATTTTTATAATGCCTTACGTCATGTGACAACGTCATTTTATTGCGCCATACGTCATATGACGACGTCATTTCCACCCAAGACCTACCTTTGGGTTTCCCATGAGCGCCAAAGCCAAAGAGAGAGCGCTTTTTGAGACAGTGGAGAGAAATGTCACTATTGTATAACGATTGTTTTCTAGATTCAGCAAGTCTAGAAGATGGTTTAGCTGTGCCTTTATGTCTTGGCTTTCCATACGACGTAGCTGAAAATAATTTGAAAAAAACCTTAACGACTGAAAAAGAAAGGAACTATTAAATAGCTGTGCGTGGGTGTGTGTGGCTGTGTGTGTGTGTGTGTGTGTGTGTCGGAGAGAGAGAGAGAGAGAGAGAGAGAGAGAGAGAGATAGATCAACAGGTAAGATCAACAGGTAATGAAAGCTGGCGCGGCAAATCACGGATATTAGATGCAAAGGAAAACTGTATCATCTTGAATACTTCCACCCTTAGTAAAACGTTGCACATAGGTTGTGAATTCTATAACTGAACCACACACGTAATACGTTTTCTAGTGTGCTTGTATTTACGGGTACCAATTTGCAATATATCACCTTAGCAATAAACACCAGATGCTGTTCCACAGTGAGAAAATCAAACAACGCCGACTGCTGTCTGCACAGACCGATACGATCCCTAATGGCTGAGATATCTTTTGGTCCTGAGCCGGGGCACACGTGAATACTTCCAGACGTAGGCTGGAGCAAACCTGAAAAAATCAGTTAATAAGACAAAAGAAATCAACCAAGTGGTATTCTTTAGTATGCGTTATATCAGCATTAGACCTTATTTCTTATATTTGTAGATCCTACCGTCAAGATAGATATGCAAGTGAGATCCCAAAGTTATGAAAATTGCAGTGTCAAAAGAAAGTTTGCCCCCCCCCCCAAAAAAAAAAAAAAAAAAAATCTGACCTCAATTATGTACTCTCAATAATTCAATACCTATCCCATCTACAAAGTCAGAAAGAAAATTAGGTGACACTTTATGTCATGATCCCTTAATGTGTGACACCTACCTGTAATCATCTGCAGAAGTGTCGACTTCCCCGAAGCATTTCCACCCAAAAGAGCCAGTGTCTCGCCTTCAAACAAGTCCAGGGTCACATTGTTGACAACATTTCGCTTTCCGTAAACCTTATGATGGAGTAATAAGGAACATGCACTTTCATGAGCATTGTTGCAGTATGCATGATTCATGTTGATTCACCGTATAGATCTTGATAAAAATAGAAGTATATATATTGATGCACCTTGAAAGATCTACATTATAGTTGTTAAATACAATCCGAGCTTTCGGCCCCTGGGCCTTCTGATAATCCCCGAAGAAGGCCCAGGGGCCGAAACTCGGATTGTATTTAACAACTATAATGTAGATCTTTCAAGGTGCATCAATATATATACTTCAAGTATGCATGATTGATACGTAGAATATTTGGGATAAATAAGATGCATTTTTTCTCCATTTTTGCAAAGGGAATGAATCCGTCATTTCAACGAAACACTGGGATAAGGGATAAGCCCTCTTCCACTAAATCCGCCCATTATACGTTTCAAAGACCTTTTTGTTTGGGCTCCATGGTACATGCCATACCACTTAAGAATACGTCACAGTGAAATAGTTGTAATGTATAAAGAAAATGAAAGCACATACATATTTATACATAGACATGTAAAAATTTATAAAGTAAAAAGAAAATGAAAACATATACTTTTGTCAGCCTGAACAGCGACATCCATGGTAGGCGTTCAGTTTGAAAACTTTCCGTAGCACTTCCCTCCTCCTGCTTTATTGATGAAAATGGCGCTTGACCAACTTTCTGCTTCTTTCCAATCCGCATAAGCCACTAAAATTTTGTAGTTGTGTTATTTTTGGAATGTGTTAACGATACGATAGAATTGTATTCAATATTCTTGGGCAGTATGAAAATTACAGGATCAGTTCAACAAACAATCTAAAAAGATTAACAGAAAACAATGAGCGTTAGGCCGTTATATATCTAAGGCATATATCTAGAAATTTCAACAGCTTTTTAATCAACCCCATGATTAACCATATCCAAAACCGTTCAGAAAATAACATGGGAGTTTCTTATCTAAGCGTCACGTCAATAATTTACCACTTTCCATCGCCCTAAAGAGAGCTACTTGTATAACTTTAACATTAATAATACCAAGGATATTTGCCTGTATAGGAAACAGCCACGGTTTCGGAACTCCACCTGGGCCTGGAGAAACCTGGCTGAAATACCATGTTATCAACATGAATAGCATAATGTCCGCGACAAAGGCAATGAAGACCTCCCCGATGGAAAAGTTGTCACCAAATGTCGTGTGCTGCATCATATTATCCCAGCGTAGGCCTGCATGTAGATAACATAAAGAATAAAAAGAGAAATTAAATATGTCAGAACATACGTTTCGATCATTGAAAAGGCTTGAAATGAACACGGGATAATATGACATGTTGGTTTTTCAAAACTATGATCAAAGTATTGAACAATATTGAATGTCCCGACTTTATTGTGTATTAAATGCACCACTTAAGATAGGGCCTACTCCCGTGCGCAATTTCTTCGTGAACATGTAATTTAGAATATATTCCTTGACTTTTCAGAAGAAAAGGAATGGCATATCGTTGAATCACCATCGTGTTCAAGTCACTTCTGTAATGACCCCCTTCCCCTGCAAGTAGGTAGGGGCCTACATGGATAGGGAGAAATTATTGAGATCCACGCGTACATATGTATTACAGCATGGACAATTCATCACGCCCATTTTGTAACTGGTATTATATGCAAAGGAAAACCACATATCCGGGCTTATAGAATCTGCATCGAAAATTGATCATTTCCAAAAAAAGTTAGGAAAAGAATAAGATATTATATACGACAAAGGCATCGGGGCTGGAAAATAGCGTAGCTGTTGATATACGATTATTCTTACCTCCGTTCAGTGGAGAGCGACAGTAAATAAGGATCTGCAAAACACCCATCTTGAGAGCGAAGTTTGGCAGTAAACACATGACGAGTTTCTGTGATTTCGACATGAATTCGTAAAATAACAGTGTGCTTAGACAGGCGGGGACAAGGTATACCACCATAATTAGCGCTTTGGCAGCAACTTTAAAGAATGAAAATTATAATGGCCTATGTAATACGTATTACAACTCCTAAAATATATAAATGAATAGTATCAGGGATTCTTTTAAAAACATCTTAGTCACAGATAATGGTCAGCGTATAAGTACAGTTTAGCTTTTATCAAAAGAAATAATTCAAAAAGTTAATATCGTAAATAGAGAAGTAAAATTGAAGCAAATTAAGATTAATTTTTAAATGCTTTTATCTAATAAATGCTGTATGTGCTAACTTCATTTCCATGAAAACTTATTTTATTCAAAAAGGATGGCACGTGTAGTAACACTTACCTGTAGAGTTAACTAAGCTGCACACAAAGCACAATAAAATGGTCGATGTGGCGTATAGCAAGAGGAACAGAAATACAACATAGTGGTTTATGATAGTGCCTAGGTTGCCACCGTCTTCACACGAACCAGCATATAGAAATAGTATTGACAACACGACCATCATGATGAAGTACGGTATGCTCCAGTACAAGAACCAAGAGAGCCAATATGCCTTGTCTGGCACGCCACACGTCTTCAAAAGAACCTATATATAAAACAACATAAGTCCAAGTAATCAAAAAGGTAGATGGCGTTGTATGCAACCTATCCAAAACTGTTTTCTCACACTATTGCATTGGATCATCTACACAGGCATGTGTATGCCTTTACTTGGCTGTTTAATACTGTAATTTGGAGTTGATTACTCTATCATTACTTAAAAGCTATGGACCTTTGTAACTGTTCTTTGGGGCAATCATGCCTCATCACATTATTTATCCTTTTCACACGCTCTTTAATAACCTCAACATATAAAATATATCATATTTATCTACAAATATACATGTTGTCGTATGCAAGTGGTAACTGGTTCTTCCCGACCAGTACCGTGGAATAGAAAGGCGTGTATTTTGTCTTCAATGGCTGGTAGAACCCTTTGTAGACACAGGTAACCAAATGTTATTTTTTTGTACACTTTCGATCTTATACACTTACTTTTAGTCCCGTTTCCTTTTCATATGATATTCCTCGCGTAACTTCCAAAACTAAAGATATACAGCCAATAATTACAACGGCGGCAAGGGGCTCGGAAAAGTAACTCAGTTGATCAGTCACAAGGTCTCTATTTGTCTTGTGCTCCAGCGTTGGGAATCGCTTGAGTCGTGTAGGAAAATGGAGATCGAGGTGACTAGAATTCAATACCATACTGATGTAAGATTTGTCCACAGCATCTTGGATGGCAAGAAACCCGTTTTTGTCGTATTCTGAAGATGAATAATTCATGTGCACATTTTAAGACGACTAAAAATATATACAGGGTTACCACTTAATATGGAATATAATTTTTTGGCGAATAAATTTTCTACAAAATATTTAATTTCTCTCTAACTACTTTAAATCCAAAGCTGAGATGTCACTCCATGTGTAGCCAGATGTGTTACCTAATTACCACACAACTCTCGAAACAATTGATGCATGCAGTTGCATGTTCTGTGGTCAGAAATGTGAGGGGTGGTCTTTTCGGCAATTTCTGCCCTTGTATAAAAACGCATGGGTTTTGTCAATCTTTGGAGCGTGTTTAGAGAAGCAACAAGGGGATCGCTCTGAAACTTGACAGGTACCTTAGTGAAGATATGGTACGACAACAAGGCAACGCAGCTTACTATAGGATTCTTGCTCTCAGAGAAAATGGCCAGAAACGGACAGCCATTGCCAGGTAATTCAACATTTATCAGGAACCGTTTGTGAAGTCCTCTAAAGAAATGCTGCTACAGGGGCACCTACTCCAATACCTCGACCAGGGTGTCCGCGTATCACACCAAGAAGACAGGATCGCCTTCTCCTTAGTGGACGCCGTGCTGGTCGTACAAAGACAACCAGTGTCCTCAGAAAAGAGAGGCAGAATGTCATTCAAACGCCCGTTTCAAGGTCCCACGTGAACAAGAGATTTCTGCAAGCCGGTTATTTTGCACGAAGGCCAGTAGGGAGACCACTGTTAACAGCAGTTCATATACAGCGACGTCTGCAAAGGGCTGGGGACCACGTGCGTTTGCAGCCAAAACACTGGAATCACGTTGTTTTCAGTGATAAGGCCAGATATGGATTTTTTAGGGTTGATCATCGAACCCGTGTCCACCGACGTGTACGAGGGGCATAAAACAATGATTGTGTACTGCCTAGGGTGCAACCAGGGGATGGTAACTTCTCTGTTTGGGGAGCATTTCATGTCGGTGCCCAGAACCAGTTGGTTTTTCTAGGAGGCAACCTCATCCAGGATTCCTACAGAGACGTTCTACAGCAAACAATGCTTCCATTGGTAAGATTCATCTTCAGGAACAACTTTGTGTACCAAGACGACTGCGCAACCCCACATCGAGGCCGCAGAATCACTGTTTTTCTTCAAAACCAATGGGTTCAGCAACTGCCCTGGCCTGCAAACTCTCCAGATATGAACCCAATTGAAAATCTGTGGGCGGAAGTAACTCACAGAATTAATAGCTATGGTCCTCGGCCGGTAAATAGTGATGAACTGCGACAGGCAAATATCACTGCGTGGAATGATATCCCCACCCAAACTCTAAAAAACGTGTCACAGGATATGCCATGTAGGATGAGTGCGCTGCAAGCGGCTGCTGGAAGTCATACCCGCAATTACTGACTTTTCATGATTTACTGTAGTGAGTTCTTTGACTGTGTAACATATCACTGTCCGGAGGCTATCATTTTCTTTAATATCTTATCTTAAAGTTTATACTGACATCAAACTGTTGATATGGTTTTCTGGGGGTGTTCCTTTCTTTTGAATGGCATCTTATGTCAGATTTAATATTATTGACCAAAATTTCTCACAACAGAAGACTGGATGTTATTATCACTCAGTGACATACTTTTTTAATGACTCAAGCCAAAAAAAAAATTAATCAGCACTAAAAAATAACAATGATAAAAAATATTCCATATTAAGTGGTAACCCTGTATATTGGTTCTGAAACATGTGCAATATGCGAATTTTATTATACGAATGAGTTAACGAAAGGATTAGATGTATTAATGAGTTTTAAATTATACTCTTCTCTTTTCTGTTGTACATTTTACGTGTTATGTGATATACAAATAAAAATCTATCTAATTTGGCCAAAAAGGTACGGATCTTCTTTATCCTGATTCACAAAAGTACAAAAACATTCGTCTTACCAGGGCCAGTTTCGAAATAGAACGCTCTTAAGACGTTCGTAAACCACTCTCTTGTGTGATGTAACGACGGTTCTGAACGGAGGCGGATAGTGTATCCGAACTTGGAGGTTGGCATACCATTGTCAAAACTTTCGTCATTGAAGACTACCCCGCCCACAAGATCAAATGCTTTTGCATTTTGCTCGATCAAGTCTTCTAACACGTCACTGTTGGCTAGTCGATACACTGAGGTTAAAATATGATCACAGATAAATGTTTTAAAGTGATATTTTATTAGAGCATCCCTTTTTGTCATGAGACTGAGCGCCTTTATTTTACTTAGTTAAATTTCGTTGAAGAGTGGACATTGTTCATCGACCATTCTATCACTGCATTTTAAGATAAAGTGATCTTAAATACGTTTTATACAGTCGTTGGTACAATGAACTGGTAATCACCCTTTTCCTTCATCTCAAAATTCTTTGATGATCAAATATGCCTAACATGGTTTTTGCAGTGTTCAATTATTTTACTTTCAATCTCACAAACTCTCTTTAACAAGTTTACTTACCAATGAACGTCTGATTAAGTGTAGATCGGCCCAGAGAGATATTGAACCAATGAAGAAAATTGGTAGGGGTGTAATTCCCACGGCTCGTTGCGGGCGCAACTCCAAGCCCCAAACAAAATGCCCCGGGTACCCCCGGATACTGGAAATCTTTTTGTGGACTGAATGTTTCATCAGGGACGGTTGTCACTCCCGATCCAATATCTATGATAAACACGTAAGTAACAGGGATGGCAATTGCTGCACAAAACAGCAAGAGAGTGATGCACGTGTTCAGCTTATGGCGCCGTGTGTATTGGAATCGTAACCACAGCAACTGCCACGTGGCACGCAGGAAGTACATGGTTATGACACTGTGGGTGATCTGAAAATCCAATTAATTATAGTTTTTTCACTGCTTCATATAATTTGAAAATGAATATTGTAAATGGCTGTTTCTCGCTTTGTGCGACTAGTCTCTCTCTCTCTCTCTCCTGCACACACACACACACACACACACACACACACACACACACTGTAAAAGAAATGCAAATCGTTTTGATTAATTCACCTGTGCATTATCCGCATCCCGCTAATTATTCCCCTCAGAAATACTAACCGTCAGGGGTATTATATACTACTGCGATGGTTATCCGTCATACTGTACAAACATAATCATACTAATTAATTCATGTGCGATACATTGTGAAGTCACATGTGTAAAAGAATATGCGGTAGTCGTGTTCGATAACCAAATCATCTCATGGACTTTGTTCAACTACACGATCTAAACTGAAATTTATGTGCTTATCATGTTTAATAAATGGTCAGATTAGATTTTGTTTGTAATGCCGATTTATATCCGATAACTGCATAGCTTCACTTCATGGGCACGCGCACCGCGTGTTTCTGCTTGACGTGCTTTCAACCATGTTTGTTAGATTAATGGGATATCTTAATCAATATGACGTTACGCCTAGAACGTCACTGATAGTGGTTTGTTGGGGTCATTAATTGGTATATCAAAGGTCTATCAATTTAAACAATGTAGCTAGATGATCGCTTAAATAGATATTGATTGCGTATAGGCAGTTCAGTGTCGCCGAAATCGACCCTGGCATAGCATGCAGGTCTCTGCGGGTTGCCCATGTGGCCTGTCTCGGTAACCGTGGAAACAGCATTGTCATCCCTGCGGTGTTTTCTTTCTTTCAATAATAGTACCCTGCCCCTGCCAATTTCATTGACCTTGACCTAATTTTCAAGGTCACAGAGCCTTTTAAAGTGAAAATTTTGCAAATTTCAAAATGCAATATCTCCTAGTATTTCAACATTTTGACAAATTCTTTCATAGGTGAGGTCACACATTAATTCTATATCATGTGACTCAATTTTAGGGAAAGTAGGTCATGTCAAGGTAAACCTATTGCACGATATGCTCCAAGTGGTTGACATTCTGCAGGGGGTAAACCAGATGTCACAGAGCCGCAAGGATGATATAAAAAGTTGCTTTGGGGATCTATCCAGTGCAGTCGCTTATAATATTGACAATTGACTGATTAGATTTTTTAATATACATTTTTAAATATTAATAATTTCACAGAAATAGTGACTTTGTCAATTTCTCCATGAAAAATTGATTTTTTGTGATAACCTGCTGAGTGAACTACACCAAACATATACCCAACACCCCCACATCAAATGTCAAATTTGACCTTGACCTTCAATTTCAAGTTCATTTGGGCATTTTTCTTTTCCACTAATTTTTTGTTTTCGCAAAAAAAAAAAAAAAAAAAAATTGAAATAATTATCATACGTAGCCTATGGTCAGAATAAGCTATACACCCAGTAACAGTGACCTTGACCCACTTTTTAAGGTCACAGGGACATTTAAAGACGAAATTTGCAAAATTTGAAATTGCACTTATGCCTAAAGTATAATCTATGTGGCTAAGGACCTTTTGGCCAATGATACTGAGGTAAATCTCCAAATGTAGGTGCAAGTAGGTCAAGGTCGAGGTCGCTAATGGCCAAACTGCCTTAAAACAGGTTTCTTTCCCATATCTCAAAAACCGGGAGGCCCAGAGCCTAGTTCTTAGATGCACATGATGCCTTATAGTCTTATGTAAAGTCAATTGAACTTTCGTAGCGATTGCATGATACATTTTTTAAATATAGATTTTAGAATATTTATGATGTCACAGAAATAGTGACTTTGTCAGTTTCTCCATGAAATACTGATTTTTTGTGATAACATGCTATAGTAAACTACTCCAAACCTATACCCAACAACCCCAAAATAAATGTCAGATCTGACCTTGACCTTCAATTTCAAGGTTATTTGGACTAAAACTGATGTTTTGTCGACCCACCTCCCCTATCCACATATACTCTTTCAGAATATGGGATCAGTTAAGCACATGGCCTTGCAATTGACCTTTTTCTTCAAGGTCATTCCACCTCTATTTTGCAGGGGAATCCTCCGCCACTGGCTTCAGCCAGTTGCAGTCTAGTTTTTATTATTCTTTCGGCGCGTTTTTTTTCGCAAAAAATCTGAAATAATTATCATAGGTAGCCTATGGTAAGAAAATGTCACAGACCCAGTTTCAGTGACATTGACCTTCTTTTCAAGGTCACAAGGGCTTTTAAAGGCAAAATATACCCAATACTGCCAAATCAAATGTCAAAATTGACCTTGACCCTGATTTTCAAGGTTATATGGCTATTTCATGGAGAAATATTGATGTGGGCTAAAAGTGATGTTTTGTTTTCACCCCCCCCCCCTCCATTGGCACATGCGCTTTCAGCATATGGGGTTAAATTTAACCCGTGACCTTCGCATGACCATGTAAGTGCCCATTGCCTTCAAGTACAAAGGTCATTTGCAGGGTAATCCTTCGCCACTGGCTGAAGAGCCAGATGCAAACTAGTTTGCATTTATTTCTTATTAAATGATATGAAATGTTCTCTGATTAAATGTTGAAACTGTTGTTTAGCATATTAGTTTCTTTATAATTACGTGAAACATTATAGGCTTTAACCCATTAAATCCGTCCACGTAGCCTAGATGCAGAAGCATGGGCGGACGTTTTTGTAATCATCAAAGAAATGACATTTACAAGTGGCTCTTTGATATTTTCGGGTAACTCGGGACATCGGTGTCAATAACATCAGATGTGTTAAGAACAACCTTCTGGGAGCAAAATACTATATATGTTTTAAATATTTCAGGGACACGGAGACAAGCCGACTTTCGCAAGCATAGAACTAATTTCCTTTTTTATGAAATACTGGACAATCTGACCACACAAGGGAAGGGACATTGTGCTTATGAATGTCTGAGCAATCTGCGCTGTAACACATTTTTCATTGATCACAGCCCGGATGAAGACACTGGTCTTTACCGATGTCAGCTGGCGGGAACTAATATAGCCTTTCCACCCATTGTCGTCTATCGTTTACAATCGAGATTTTCCCTTGTCGATCGCTGGGATATGGTATACAACTAAACTATAGCAAGGCCAACTTGACGACGTCACTATATGACGCCTTATTTTCACATGGGACTGACCAAAATAAGGCAGACCTAGTTCGATTAACACACACCAGTAAACGATAAAAATCTCCTCCCCCCCCAACATTATATAGAGTGGGTAATATGTTATTTATAGCGTATCCATAAGCATAAATCATATATCAAATATTGAGCACAGGTGCTTTGATTACTGTTTCGCTTGATAGACTAAAGATAAATTTATGAAAACTTAGTATGGATATAGAAATTGTGGAAGTCAGAACTCAGAACTGTGGTCGACAACATGGCCCCAAGTATAAAATATTTTAATGAAACACCATAACATGTATACCAGATCCTGCTGGCGCACAGCATTGGATGAAAAAGTATCTAGCCCATCCCCCGATCATATACCAAATAGATTAGATATTGTTGTAAAATATGATTGAAACGCCACTCACTGGTTCTGTTACTTGTAAACGTAACGGATTTGCCATTATGAATAGTTATTTTATTGTCAGAAATGTGTATAATTTCTTGCTTATGTACGTGTGTCAAGAATATGATCGAACATGGCCAGTGTGTTGTATTGTATTAGAACATCTGAAAAAATAGTGAAAAAAGTTGCTTATATATCCTTTTATTCCACCCATGTGATGAAATTGATGTCACAGCTCGTATCTTACCTCCGTGTAAATAAATATTCGTTGAGAAAATTAACCCTTAATTGGGAATATCGCTTTGGTAATATGCATCGACTGCTATTCTGTTTCTAAAAGGTATGCACTTGCTTCAGATGTTGTTGAAGTGCTGTAACAATTCAACATAAAAACGGTGGGGCTAATTTTTTCACCGATATTTATGATATTTATTCATTTAATACAACTTAAAAGTTCAAAACCACTGAATATTCAAATCCCACTGAAGTTTATGCTCTGCTCCGTTGTTGGTTATGGATACATGAATGTTTGAAGTTTATACTGCAGTCCGTTGTTGAATATGGAGGCAGGACTCAATGAAGTTTATACTGCAGTCCGTTGTTGAATATGGAGACAGGACTCAATGAAGTTTATACTGCGGTCCGTTGTTGAATATGGAGACAGGACTCAATGAAGTTTATACTGCGGTCCGTTGTTGAATATGGAGACAGGACTCAATGAAGTTTATACTGCGGTCCGTTGTTGAATATGGAGACAGGACTCAATGAAGTTTATACTGCGGTCCGTTGTTGAATATGGAGACAGGACTCAATGAAGTTTATACTGCGGTCCGTTGTTGAATATGGAGACAGGACTCAATGAAGTTTATACTGCGGTCCGTTGTTGAATATGGAGACAGGACTCAATGAAGTTTATACTGCGGTCCGTTGTTGAATATGGAGACAGGACTCAATGAAGTTTATACTGCGGTCCGTTGTTGAATATGGAGACAGGACTCAATGAAGTTTATACTGCGGTCCGTTGTTGAATATGGAGACAGGACTCAATGAAGTTTATACTGCGGTCCGTTGTTGAATATGGAGACAGGACTCAATGAAGTTTATACTGCGGTCCGTTGTTGAATATGGAGACAGGACTCAATGAAGTTTATACTGCGGTCCGTTGTTGAATATGGAGACAGGACTCAATGAAGTTTATACTGCGGTCCGTTGTTGAATATGGAGACAGGACTCAATGAAGTTTATACTGCGGTCCGTTGTTGAATATGGAGACAGGACTCAATGAAGTTTATACTGCGGTCCGTTGTTGAATATGGAGACAGGACTCAATGAAGTTTATACTGCGGTCCGTTGTTGAATATGGAGACAGGACTCAATGAAGTTTATACTGCGGTCCGTTGTTGAATATGGAGACAGGACTCGATCAAGTTTACATACTGTTGTCTGTTGATGAATATGGGTTAATCCTTGGTGTCCGTATTTTAAGGACGGTAGTCTATGTCGATCCGACGAACATTAAAAAAAAGTTTGGTGAACATGATAAAGCCCACATTGCGCATTGAACAAGAATAACTAATACATTCAAAATCCAATACAGTAGAGTAGGAGTCAAACATTGTAATACATCAATTAAATCGGTATCGAGTAGTATATTTTTTCTTTTTTTTACAAATTCTGAACTTTCAGTTTCATCCTTAAGGATAACTACGAACACTGTGCAACCGCTTTAACGGACTTAATCGACGTGCCCTCGGCGACATTTGACGTCAAAGCATGTCCCCCAGTCACTGTATCTGTATTTGAATGAATGAATGAATGTCAGTGAATGTCATTGAGAGACCATAAAGGATTACGCGGCCTTCCTTTCATGTAAGTCCTCCATATTTAGGTCTCGGCCTTACTAGACCTCGGCTCTTCTCGATGTGAATGCTCTCCAACCCTTTCGGCATTAACCAGAGCGCTGACACTCCGAACATCCTTGACTGCAATCTCTCCATATCCTTTTTGGTCAAAGGGAGGGAAGAGACAGCCAGTTTGGGCAAGGTCGCGTCATCGGACAGCTAGGAGTTAATGCTGAGTTACCACCATTGCCGACCGAAATCTGTCCATATACTTGAAGTAAGACAGTTTAAGGCTGGGAGGGTGGAATGGGATATCATTGCGCCAAGTAGTGAGTGAACTGTACGATTTTTATCAAAAGCATTCAAACATGAATATCCTTGAGGACACGGGTTGTTTGTGACCTACTAAATCCTTTTTTTTTTTTTTTGAAAGAATGGAAGTATATTTGGCTGAAAGAGTTTAGAGTTCCTCGTGTTAATAATCCTGTGCTCTAAGAATGTAATGCAAATTATAGGCCTATTATAAACCGGTATGGTTTAATTTAAAGAGTTTCAAATGTAAGGCGAGATTTAACAAATAACAATACCAGTAAAAACACAGGCTTTCAGCATAGCTGTGAAGCAAAAAAAAAAAAAAAAAAAAAAAAAAAAAAAAAAAAAAAAAAAAAAAAATGCATGGAGTCTTTACCCTTGGTCCTGTAAAAGCAATTGTTAAATTTTCTAAAACAGAGGAAAGTATATAATAGCATTAGGACGTTTTTGTACTCAAGCGGCAGTCAGTTCGATTCCGCAAGCCAGGCCACCGTGTGCCTTTGAATGCTTGAAGAATGTTCGCTATAACTCCTTCTTCATTGAACGGCAGCCAATAGGAGACACTGATCTTACCGCTGTCAGCTAAGGGCAATACGTATTGGAAACCTTGCGCAACCTTTGAAGAACAATGCTGATATGGATAGCTGAGTGAAGGTGTATAATGAGGACTACCTTTTAAGTGCTTTTTCCCCTTCTTTCTTTTTAGTGATTTTGTTTCATGGCATGGCTTTAAACATACCAAAAAGTTATAAAGAGAATAAATACCAATCTTTATATGGCACTTCTTGTTCTAAAGTAATTTTAAATTTGCTTTCTTAGTCAAAATTGTTATATGCAAACTTATCTTGGAAATGTTTTTCAGGCCTTTTATTGTTTTTCGTCGTTATTTTATTTTAATAAACAATGGCCCTGTAATAAGTATCCTTTGTTGTTCAATAAACCAAAATGTTTTAAATACAGTTTGTACTCTGCCATTACGCATGCGTAATGAATGAAATAGAAAGGTTGCTTAGTTACCGTTTTCTGCCGTCTGTCTTTGTATACAATATATGTTGCCATCTTTGCCGCCGGGCGGCAACATAGACTACGACGTTTCATCATGTCGGAGACATTTAATAATTCACAGACAATTTCGGTCACTTCACATAATAAAACCCCTCGGAGATGGGTCGATCCTAGTAGATCGATCTAGGTATGGGAATGGGGTATATGACAATGGGGCCTTAAATATAAGGTCGGTAATCTCTGAAAATCAGGGTGACTAGATAACGCGAGATAGCGAAGGACAATTTTGAGCCGTGATAAAGGTTCTGCTTTCGTGCCTGTTGAGCGACTGTGTTGGAGACAGTAAGGAAGAGGCTTTGGACCGACGTCTACGTGGTAATCACAGGATGTTATCGTGAGTAAGTGAATTCAGTGGAATGTCGCTGATAACCAATATTTCGATTACTGAAATTCCCTTTGTATGAGACTCGTTGCTTCGCGAAACGCCTCCGAGGTGAGCGTACATGTATTTGGCCATGTCAGTATGTAAGGGTTTTTTTTTCCAAAGAAACAAGCAAACGGAGGGGTCTGAAGTTGATATGTCACAAGTATCCCAGTATTCAAAAGGAAAGGATAGTAACGCAATGAGGCTCAGTTTCATATACTTTTTATTGCACAATTCCTCATATTGTACCTTTAAAATATTTTGGATCGTCGCAAATCCCTGAGAATGTCTTAAGCCTAGGTCCCAACTACGTTTTGGACGCACGGTTTTTAGGTTCCTTGCGTCCGTCTAGGACGTAGCTAGATCGCAGGGAAGGAATCGGGAAGGAGTTCGTGCGTGAGGAGCACGTCCATCGTGCGACTTTTGGAGGACGCAAACAGCACGTAGAAACTTGTCGACATGATCAACAGCCGCTACGTGCGATCTAGCTACGTCCTAGCTGGACGCAAGGAACCTAAAAACCGTGCGTCCAAAACGTAGTTGGGACCTAGGCTTTAGTGTTACTTTCAAGAATATTGGTACATTCTTGAAAGTATAGCCTGCAGCGCCATGAGCACTAGTGAAACAAAAAGGTAATATGGGGATTTAGAGAGACGAGAACGTGATCCTTGTCGTTCCGCTATTGCGTATCGTACACGTTTGTGCACGTAGATACGGACAAATTGTAACAAACCCTTACACTCTGTAGGGCAAAATCGTGGGCACACACACAATCACTGATACAATATCGAAAAATGAAGGTTATCTGTCAAATAGTTTATCTTTATCATATGTGCATCAGATTTAGAAACATCTGGTTAGTAAACTTACAAGCGGCCAATATACACTTGAAATGTATATATATATATATATATATATATATATATATATATATATATATATATATATATATAATTATGGTTTTTGTTGCGTTAAACCAGCTCCAAGATCAAAAATAAAGAAAAGGGTGATGATCTTTATCATGGGACAAAGGCCGCGTCATTCTATTTTTGCTTGTTAACAAATCCTGACAGAAACATGGTGATTTTTCTCTTTTCTATGAGTCTGTTTCTATTTCATTTCATTATTAACAACTTTATTATTTAACAACTGTCCCATTCATAGCCAAATAACTTACTTTGGTTTCAATGATGATGCTTTAAACATGTTATCTGCCGAATGGCGTGAAGACCGTTGTATTGTTGGTACGCTTTTATCAGCAGGTGCTTCAATGAACTGCAAGTTTCCTTCGATAAAGAATTGTGGTACATGTACAAGAGGAAAGTTATTGATTATTTAATTTAGTTTTAACACAAATGAGTGTTTTGATTGTTGCAGAACTGGTTTTGCCACAGAGAGATTCCGCCATGCTTTTTCTACTCCACTTACGCCAGCTCCTGTGGTTGCGTCTCCAGTATGTCCGCCGCAACAAACTCGGCACCATCATAACGTTGTTGCTGATGGTCGTCAGCGGAAGTACCTTATTGGCATTCAGACTCACCCTGCAGATAGAACCGGAGGTTTATTTTGCGGGTAATCAAACGTTTCCATCCCAACGGGTACCTATATACCCTGGAGTTCATGCCCCAGGGTCGTATTATCTTTCGCTGGGAGTTACACCGAAGACGAGCCGCGGTGGCAGGGTTCCAGAGGATTTTCGGTGGAAGTTACAAATGGAGCTTAGGTGCTCACGCGCTGGGCAGTTTTTTAATGGTAAGTCCAGATTCTCAATATTAAGTAACTGTTGTTTGAAACGTAATGGGATAGGGCGTACTTCACAATTTATTGATTATTCGGATACTGTAACAGTATGCCTAATCATATGTGCTATAAATTGCAATATTGAACACAACGAGAAGCATGATTTAAATTGTCACAAATACCCTTGGTATTAGTGTTTACCCATAGCTTCTTATAGTATTGATTCAATCTAGAATTTTGTTCCATTGAGTGTATTTTGCTTGAAAATTATTTCTATTGTAAACGAGTAGATCAAACTTGATTTTTAGTTTATAATATGGAAAACAGCTCCGTGTTGCTCCGAAGGTTTCAGGAAGAGGCAGACGTGTTCGGCTTCGTCGGAGGGATCATATTTGAAGACGACGCTTTTTCACATGACAGGCCGAATCCAAGGTTTGGGTACACCATCCGATTGCGTTCCCAACCGGCACCTCATCAAACAAGAGCTTGGTTGACTAATATTGTGCGGACGTTTTATTTCGAAGCAGGGCCAGGTTATCAAATATTCATTATAATTAATATTAATTAATTAATTACAGTTTTTTTTCTCTTTAAAAAAAGTTAGGCCTAAGGTTAAAGAAGTTTAATACTCTTGGCTTCCTCTAGATCTTTAGTGGCGGATTTGGGGGTCCCCTCCTTCGGTTTCTGAAAAAATTACACTAATATTCCCCGCTTGAAACTCGAACTTTGACTAGCTGAACCATAGTGCTAAACCGTACCAAATGGCACCGTTCCGCTGTACCTCCAAAACACCCAATTTTCGGGGCACCCGAACCCGACGCCAAGGGGGCCGAGGGTCGGCTTTGTATCCGAGGTATTTCATTCCTAAAAAACGGACCCCCCTCCAATAATCCTGGATCCGCCCCTGCTCCCTCAACGTGTTTTCTCGTGTAATCAATAATTAACTACTTATGTTAATTGAGACATTGGCATGTTTCAAAAACAGAAAAGCGTTCAGTCATAAAGGATGTATAGGAATCCATACATTAGACTTTTTCCTAAAACGAGGTTCCATATATCTGTTGCTTAAAAAGGCTCTTGTTTAAGTAATCGCAGCATTCATAATGTTTATTGACTATTGAGTCATAGCATTTTTTCTTTTTTATTAGAATATGATTCAAATGGTTTTCTGACTGTCCAGAATGCCGTGGACAGGACGTTGATGGATCTCCTACCTCGGACACAGCCCCACAAATATGAAAAACTTGAAGTGGCACTTAAGAAATTCCCCATGCCTCAGCACAAAACTAGTGGATACTTAAAAGCTGCGCTGGGATATTACTCTGAAACTATGGCCGCCTTCCTTATATTTGGGTATACAATGTTGGTGCTGGAAATCACGCGCTACATCACATTTGAGAAAGAAACGGGCCTGAAAGTGAGTAAGCATGCTGAAGATGTTTGTGTCAAAAAATCCCCTTGGTTCTCAAGTACTGCACAGCAATAACAATTCTGTTAAGGTAAACATTAAAATATATACAAACTTCAAAATGGGATATTTTGGGTTTTACTGAAGTGATGTGCCCTTGATTCTAAGTATAATAAATATTACATAAAAGTATGAATAGCACTGATTTAACGGCCTTTATTATAGCTATATCCATAAAGTATCAAAACGTCCAAATTTTGCTCATTTCAGGTTTTACTGAAGACATGTGGTGTATCAGAGAAAGTTTACTGGCTCTCGTGGTTCATTTACACGGCTCCGTTCTTTTTCGTTCCTATTACGATCGCTGCTTTATTCTCACTTCATGCCTATCCATTTGGGCAAGGCGGGAACGCCGGCAGCCTGTCCGCCCTCATAGACACTTCGTTAACGTTGGTTTTCTTATACCTTTACGTCACTGCGTCCATCATGCTGTGTTTTCTGTGCAGCACGCTGAATTCCACCAGTGAGTGTCCAGAAATGCGTTCACATGAGGTTATTCTTAAAAGGATAATTGCCATTAAAGACCGTTATATTGCAAATGCGACATTTTCTGCATCTCTCAATAACGCCCCCTTTAAAGAGAATAAAAATTACATAGGTTTCTGCTATCCAAAGTTTTGAGAAAAAATCGCGATGGTAGAACCTTCATTCAAGTTCTAAAATTCAAATTGTCGGACACACTTGTAATGGAGTTGAAAACTGGTAAAGTTATATATGGCATGACCAAATTATAGCGAGGTATTTTAGGTTAATATCCATTTTCAGTTTGACCTCATCTGAATCAATTGTAACATGCCAAAGTGTTCACACCGAAAAAAAAATAAGTGTACACCATTTGTACTAGTAAGTAGTAAATAATAAGCTGCATTGTAATCTGTTTTTTATTGAGTAAAAAAATTGGAATACAGGTTAATAGGGAATTAGTTCATTTAAGTTAACATCAACTCACTTCTATCAAAATAATAATCTTTACCTAGCAAGATTTTTTAAACCTTTTGATGAACTTTTAAATATTGGATTCAAATTATAATAAATGAACTTATTTTTATATCCTTTGGCTATTGTCTCTTATCTAGTCGCCGCTATAGCATTCTGTATGGTGGCCTACCTGTCCCCAGCGTGCTTCAGCATGCCGCTATTCTACCTGTCGTGTAGCAGGGCTCAGAAGAGTATTCTCTGTCTCCTGCCAAACTGTGCTCTGAAGATCGGCTTCCTGCAGGTTGCATGCTATTGTCGGTCTCCGCTTAATCAGGGTAAATTATTTTTGTGTGGGCAGTAAATTTTAGACTACAGTATAAGTCCAGGCTGGGTTTTGGAGGATGCGGTCAATCGGTACACGTGACTCCCTTCTCGTTCTCTTCTTCTTTAATGTTATGTTCAACATATACCGATGGTTCTCTACGACTGAGACTGTTAAGTTGAATACACATCTGTCTACATCCTAAAGGGAGATGATCTTCCCAGTTAGCAAACCAACATATTTCATTCATTATTATTTTTATGTATTCATTTTTATTATTTGTTTGTACAGTAGGATAACTTTTGGGTCTGATTTACATTTACATTTAGGTATACGCTGGGACAATGTCATGGATCCGACCACGTTTGGGGACAACTTCTCAATGATGGACGTGATGTTGGCCCTGGTGGTGGATATAGTACTGTATATGTTGTGCATATGGTACCTCAGTCGGGTCTTTCCGGGGACCGACGCCGTAGCAGAGGCGTGGTATTTTCCGTTTACGGTGAGGAGCTTGTCATTTTAGTTAGATGTACTTTTAAAACGCTGTGCGTGAACTGTTTATTCATTGATTTTAGATCATTTTATTAAGGTTTACTAGACTGATTTGTTTTGTCACCTTTCGACTTAATAAAGAACCAATCACATTCCAGGTCTCGCATTTCAGTTTCTTTTATAAAGATTTTAATAAAGAGTAATCTTGTTAAATACGTGTTTTTTCATGATGGAAATGCCAATAATGTGTCATTTTTCTTTATAAGCATGAAATGTTAAAACTCAAATACTCCTATATTTTTCACGGAAGTGTTTATACCGATGTTGCAAACGGCCCCAGCGTAAGTTCCCATCGGACACCAGTCTACACGAGGCTAGTACACGAGAGGACGGCGGCACTGGCTGTCACGGTGGGCAGACCCCCCTGATGTCACTTACCCAACTGACAAAGGTGATCGTAATTATGCTGGGGGTCCTTTGGTTTGCATTGTCTCTTGAGACTTTTTTCCAAACCTATGAACTACCTCTTTAACGCTGATGAGTATAAAATTAAACAGATTCTAGGACGATTCCCCCCCCCCCCCGGAAAATTCCCCCCCCGGACAATTCCCCC
>NW_019775070.1:0-16470 GCF_001039355.2 Lingula anatina | reverse complement strand
AGGGGGGGAATTGTCCTGGGGGGGGGGAATTGTCCGGGGGGGGGGAATTGTCCGGGGGGAATAGTCCGGGGAGGAATTGTCCGGGGGGAATTGTCCTGATACCAATTAAACAATACTAAAATGTCATAGTTTTTCATGCAATATGCTCATGCACGGGCGGAAAGGATTTCATTTAATGTACCAAATATGTGGAGAATTTTAGACTTTGGGATACCCAATGTATTTCACCAGTGATAGTGCAAATACTTCAAAAATTGAATGTATATGTACAAATACAGAAATAGAGAAAAAGATACGCCATTACACATTATCTTTGGACTGATATCATAATTCCAACACATTTAATTAAACAAATCGCTGATGTTAAGGTATAAAAAATTAATTGCTCCTGTGCTTATAATATTAACCCTTTCGTTTCGCCAATTTACTTTGAAAGATTTACGGCAAACGGCGCGTTGTCAACAATGTGACCCTGGACTTGTTCGAAGGAGAAATGTTTGTTCTTTTGGGTGGAAACGCTTCGGGAAAGTCAACACTTCTGCAAATGATAACAGGTTTGATCTAATTATATAATATATATGGATTATTTTCATTTATTTCCATATATTATAATTCCTCGTATAAATTTATTTTGCTTGGTTTTTAGAAATTTGTTTTGTTGATTATGTAATTATTCATTCAGTTCGTGGTAGTAGTTAAATTGATTTATTTCTGTGACAATGCCGAATATATACAAATATAATACAATAATGTGAATATATAAGTAACGGCCCAGCCCTATGGGCTTACAGAGTCACCGGTTACCAAACATTAGTTATATAGAAGCTTCTTTCTGACCTGAAAGCAGTTAAAGAGAAACCTCGCTGTGCTTCTATGAAAATCTGTAAAAAGCACTTGAGGTCTCTCCTTAACCACTTCCAGGTCATGAAAGATAAGATCACCCACTTTTACTTTTTCAAACCATTTTTTTCTTAAATCTTTATAAATTGGACAATCAAATAAAAAAATGATACTCATCTTCTACTTTTTGTGTGTTACAAAGAAAACATAGTCTGTCATCTAATTTTCTGTTAACAAAGCGGCCCGTTTCTACATGTAATGGAAGAACCCCTGATCTAAACTGGGCCGTAATCGATCTTTCCGCAGCTTTTAAATTGTACTTAACATAATTTTCCACAGATAAATTTTCTTTAAGTTTTCTGTAGACCCTTAACTTTGGTTTTTTTAATACTGCTTCTTTCCAGGCTCTCTCCTGCAATTTAAATAATATGTTCTTTATAACGCCAACATCACAATAAACTAAATCATTAAACAAATGCTCCATTTCACAAACAGCTAAAACTCGAGAGACATGAGCACACCAATTAATGTTACCCTCTTTTGCCAAGTCATAATCTCTAATGAAAATTTGTTTTGTAATCCTATCGTCACTCATGCTCAAAAGTCTGTTCCACAATCTTATAAGGTGCAACCATCTTTTATATTTAGTATTCATCCAACCTATATCTCCTTCTATGGCCAGAAGAGGAGTAAATCTGTGCACCCCAAGAAATACCCTGGCGGCTCTAAACTGAATTTTATCTAGCTGCTTATATTCATTATATCCCCAAACACCTGCTGCATATTCTAGAATGGGACTAACACAAGAATCAAAAAGCTTTGTGTACGTGGAATACCCCATATATCCTTGATGTTTATACTTAGCTACTATGGAACCCAGTGCCCTACCTGCAGCATGAGACATCACATCTGCATTTGTACTATAATTAAGTGTCTCTACTAAGGTAACTCCAAGATATTTATAAGACTTTTCATAATCAAGTGGCACTCCACCGCAATTAAACTGAAAGTTACTCCTTTCAACACCTGGTTTTCTAAAATGTACGATTTTTGTTTTCTTTTGGTTAACAAATAAACTCCATTTATAAGACCACTCACTTAGCTTATCAAGCATAGTTTGCAAGTTTTCCTCCGTAGGAGCAATAAATACCACATCATCTGCATATAATAATATATCTACAACGTTTTTTCCTACTTCAACACCTTTCGAGATCCGTTTTATCTCTTGCGCTAAATCATTAATATATAAGGCAAATAGGGTTGGTGATAGATTATCACCTTGTCTTACACCATATTCAGTATTGAACCAATTAGATTGCATGTCTCCTACCTTAACACAAGCTTCTGTAAATGCATATATGTTTCTAATAGCCCAGTATACTTTACCATCTATACCAGATCTCAATAATTTGTACATTAAATAATCTCTGTCGATGCAATCAAATGCTTTATGAAAGTCTATGAAAGCACAAAAGGTTGATAATGCAACATTAAGTCTATTTCTTATGATAGAATCCAAGGCAAATATATGATCTTGACAAGACCTATCCCTGCGAAAACCGTTCTGCTCATCTACTAGAACATTTCTGTTGTCAAAAAACTCAGTTAATCTATCGTTTAAAAGACTCGTGTACATTTTTGCTGAGCAACATAATAAACTAATTCCTCTATAATTCAGAGGAACCCTCTGATCCAATTTACTGTCCTTTGGAATAGGGCAAATAATTGCCTTCCGCCATACTGAGGGAATCTTTCCTGAATCCAAGCATAACTGAAATAATTTATGCATAACTTTAATAGCATTATCACATTTGTACACTTCGTTGGGCAGCATGTCTACTCCAGGTGCTTTTCCTTTTTTCATTTTGGCTATTACACGAACTATTTCACTAATATCAATGTTTCTATTCAACATCCCATTACTTTCGTACAGAGGATCTATCATGTATTGCTCTTTCAGAATATTACTATTTTGTATGTCAGCCTTGTGTTTGTCTTTCCTAGGCTCATTATTCCCATAGTTATTGTACAGCATTTGGAAATCATCCCTCCATTTATTTATTACAGTGTTTTTATCAGTGGTAACGTTTCCATCAACATAAACTTCTAATGGGATGGTTTTGTTTTTACGAGGACCTAACCTGTTCACTTGTTGCCAAAATTGCTTAGGGTCTCTAGCATGCAACTCTTCAATGTTGGTAGACCTCTCTAATCTGTCTTTTCTTTCGAAGAATCTAAACTTTCTGTCGAACACATGTTGTGCCTCGCGAAACAATTTAAAAAGCCCTTGTCTCTCTTTTTTATTTTTGGCCCGTCGGACAGCTTTTTCACGTCTGTTCATTTCTAGCCAAAAGTCGTGCAGCTCCTCGTTCCAAAATCGTTTTCTTGATTTACACTTTTTTCTCATTTTCTTTGATGCATCCAAGTAGGGTATATTTTTATTCATTTCATTTAAAACAACATCTGTAAAATCCCTGTATATACTGTCTATATCCTCTTGCTCTTCACGATTACACTGTATCCGTTCAATTATGTTTAAAATTGCTGTTCTGCACATATGAGATGCCATAAAATTCTCATTTATCTTATTGAAATTAAACCTTCTACCCTTACTTGGAGCACTGTTATTCTCTATTGAGCACTCTGATTCTTCTGTTAACTGAACATGTGTGTCTAGCACAAATGATAAAAATGCGTGATCAGGTACCTTTGATCTGCCGTTTAGCAATGAGTGTAAATGATGACATTCTACTAAGTCACTACATGGAGATACGTGCATACTATGACATTTACTAAACATATCTTGAGCTACTATTATATAATCAACTACTGACAAACCCCGTCCTGTTCTACAAGTGAAGTCGTCTTTCTCTTTAGAAACTCTACCATTTAATACACAGAATTTTGATTCTATTAAGAAATCTATCATAGACACACCGTGCTGATTGACGGTTTCATCAACACAGGCTCTCTCTGGAAGGTTATCTATTCCCTCAATGCAGTCTTGTAAATTACCGATTCTGGAATTGAAATCACCACAAACAACTACTGCATCCATATCAGCTGCGGTGTAAATTTGACTTAGCAAGTGTGAGAAAAAAGATTCTGCATCTCTACCCCACGGACTATTTTCCGGGGGTAAATAACATGAGAACACTAACATGGTGTACCCTGATATCATATGCTCAAATCTAACACCGATTATCCCTTCCACAGATTTATCATATACTGTTACATTGTATTCCGTTAACACATCATTTTTTATCAAAACACCAACCCCCCCTGATCCCTTAGGGGCTCTTACATGTAGAGATTGTCTATTTAAACCTAGCCACTTATAACCGTCCATCTCTAATGATTTTTCTCCAATAAGATGAGTTTCACATATGCATACTATGTCACAGCCCGTAGCCTTAATTAAACATTTTCTCAATTCCTCGTTCCTTATAGTCCAACCACACACATTCAACTGCCCAATTTTAAGTGTGCTTCTTTGTAGCTGGGCCTCTTCCATGGTATGAATTTTCAAATGCAATTATGCTGTTCATAATATTTACAAAAGTACTTAAGACATGTTCTTAATACCAGCACACTTTTCTTAGCTAAAACATCTATTTTTTCTAAAATAGGTTTGTTGAAACCCACCACTGGCCACGTTACGTTGTGCCCTGGTTCAGCACCGAAAAATATCACATCCATACGTGATGACATAAGTCTGTGTAGACAGAAATCGGCGTTGTTTGATTACCTCACCGTAGAACAACATCTGGTGTTTATTGCCAAGGCAAGCATTTCCTCTCCATCATTCCTTTCTTACATATTATTCATGTCATCGAAGTGAAAAAAATCAAAGCACATAGAAACTAGCTATATCGTCAGTGGACAATGCTGTATGTTTCATAGAATGTATTGTTGCTTGATTTTTGCGAAATATATTGACAAAAAAATAAATAAATAAATAAAAATAAAAAGAGAAGGAAGTAGAAGAAAATTGAGCATCTGCCATTAACTGATGTTCCTTTGAAACCTAAACATAATCATAACCAATCCGGATTAAAAACAACAAGTTTTATTTGTCCTTTTTGTCTACTTTCGACAGTTACGACACGTGAACAGCAAGATGATAAAAGTCCAACTGAAAAATCTCCTCTCCTTGCTTGAGATAGAGGACAAGCGTGATAATATGGTGAAGTCTTTGCCCACATCCACGAGAAGTGCGCTGTCTCTGGCACTGGCGTTGATGGGAAATCCAAAGGTAAGTCATTTGTCTAATTCCACATTTGAGCAAACTAAAACAGTTAATTACCTCCGACAGGTTATGTTTTCACCCTCGTGTGTCTGTTTGTTCATCTTTAGCCTAACTTAATAAGTTTGGGATGGTTTTGGTTGCAGTCGGAAATGGGCTAACTTAAAAGTGATTAGAAATTGGTGATGATCCAGTAATGTATTAATGATTAATATTAGATAATCATTTGTCTTTGGTCTGTGCTCTCTGAGTGCCTTTCATTAGATGGGAATCTCGTTATTTGCGCATTCTGACCGAAGCAAGTGCATTTGATGTTTGTTTAACTGTCTCGTCAGGTCAGTTCTCATTTACCTGTGAATTGACTGTGACATACGATCAGTTGAATATATGTCGTTCTAGATAATAGCGTTGGAAGAACCGACCAAAAATATGGACCCGTGCATGCGGCACCGTGCATGGGAAGCTATAGGACAGTCTAAGCAAGAAGGTTCTTTGGTAGTTCTCAGTACACAGAGTATGCAGGAGGCGGAGGCCCTGGCTGACCGCATTGGGATTCTGCAGAACGGATCTCTGGTGGCGTGTGGCACCATGGCGGAGTTGGAATCTAACTATGGTGAGGGAAGGACAGTTTTTATGTACAGACACAGATGTGTCTGTACATATTGCCATCGCCTGCGTCTGTCGTCGCCGTCGCCGATGCCGATGCCGTCGCCGGCGCCGTGCACTTTCCTTGTAAACACGATAAGTGGAGGGCAGTTTTACTTTTTGGCTTTATATTTACAGAGCTGATGAATATTCATAAAACGCAGGTCAAGTTCGAAAATCAGCATGATCGGGCCATTATTGTAGAAGTTATGCTGTTTTTTCACTTTTCAGCATATTTTTCACATTTCCTCAGATTCAATTCTTAGGCATGTTAACAGTCTCATTATTAAACTAATAAGATACGTAAAAGTGTTTGTTTGACATTTCCTGCATCTTTACAACATTATTAGTTGATTTTGTAAAAATGATGGTAAACTTGTTATCGTGTATTGTGTAATAAAGTTTCAAAAATGGAAATAAACTCATATCATTGCAGTTTGTCAGATTCAATCATTCACTATGTTCAGAATCTCAGAATGGAAGAAATTGGACATTTAACACTGCTCTATTGATATTTTTCCCATCTCATCAATTTTCTTAGTTGATCATATAAAAATGGCAGTAAACTGTTAATTTTGTTTTATGTTAAAAATTGTTAAAAATGGGGAAAAAAACATTTCAGAACAGTGCTGTCTTGTTTACATTTTGGCATTTTCAAGTTGTGACTTTGAAGTTCCATGGGCCTGAAGACCTTTGCTAGTCACATTTTCTGAATATCCATAATACTAATATTTTATTATTTAAAATTGATGGTCATTATGCTGTTAAACATTATGTAATATTGCATCAAAATTTGAAAAAAAAAACTATTTTGGGCACTGCTCCCATGATGACCATTTAAGAAAAACCATGTCACTTACTGTTTTCAAACTTACAGGAAAGAAACATGGGACTAAAATACAGCTTCAGTAGGCAATGCAGTCTGTTTGGTAATTCTTACTGCCAGTTAAACGTTTTTTTGTGAAAATTTAATTTTTCACATATTGGCATTTTCAAGGTGTGACTTTGAAGTTCCACGGGCTTGAAGACCCATGCTAGTCACATTTTCTGAAAATCCATGATAGGTATATTTTATTATTAAAAATTGACGGTCATTATGCTGTTAACCATTATGTAATATGGCATCAGAATAGAAGAAAACGCAATTTTGGGTGCTGCTGCCATGATGACCATTATGGGAAAACCATGTTACTTATGATTGCCAAACTTTCAAAAAAGAAATACAGGACTAAAATGCAGCCTGAGTTGGAAAAGCAGTCTAATTGGCTTCTTTTTCTGGAAGTTATACATTTTCAAAGTGTGAACTTGTTACACATTTTACTTACATTGGTATAACCTGTTGAGCAAAAATTTGATGTTGAATTTGCAGTTTAACATAATGTACTTTTGCATCAGAATTGACAGTAGCCTATTTTGTGCATAGTTATTTCCTGTTTTTTGTCTGTACATTTGTCTGTTCTTTTAACGTTGGAACTTCACCGACACTGTTTCTTCATGTTACCTAAAGTGCACGTTGGACCACTTGAGTGATGTCCATGTCAGTTGCCCAGTTGTGAAGTTCATTTTTGACTATAGGTTCACGTCGGGTTCTGTATGTCTTTCGTGTGAGTTTCCGCATGAGTTTGCCCAGTTGTGCCTGTCCAACTGGACTAGTGGTGTTTAAAGCTTGAAATCCGCTAAAAGCCCAGAGCAAAGTCCATGCAGGGTCGAGCAACGATCCGTGACAGAAATGATTTCACGTGGGCCTCTACAGCTGTCAACTCATTTCAGGTGGGAAGTACGTCTTACGTGCTGCAAAAACGCCCATGTATCGAACAGAAATGACGAGGGATCTCATTCTCGGGCTAATGCCAAATGCACACGTGACCGTGGATTCTGAAACTGAAATACAATTTGCGCTACCTAAATCTGAAACTTCAAAGTTTCCATTGGTTTTCAAAAAACTAGAGGACAGAATAGATGAGCTCGGTGTCTCCTCCTTTGGAGTGTCTGCTGCCACAATGGAGGGTATATATCTTAAGTAAGTCGGGAGGCTATTATGAACTGGTTCTGTATGATACTGATAAACGCGTTTTTTGAAGTTGATGGAATTTTACCAAATCTAAGAATGCACATCAAAGTTCACCCTATCATATTCCTATACAAAGTTGGTTTTTTTTATTTATTTCTTTATTATTCTTTATTTATTTATCTAATTTTCATTATTTTGTTTTGTTTTGTCACATCATGTTTCATTTTATTTTAGTATTTGTTGTTATAGGACTTAATATTGATTCATGTTGGATCTGTTTGCTTTTGTTTTGTAGCGCCAACAAATCAGTCAATTCAGAAACTACTTCGGAATTTAGTGCCGTGTCAGAAAACACTGATAGCGAAATCATTTTACGTAAGTTGCAAACGAAATACCAGGGGCCATTTATTATTCGAAATGTCCAATCTTACTCTCAGGGTGACTTTTTGAAAAACAAAGAAGCTAGCTATCAAATGAACCTGAAATCTCAGAAGTCATGTAAAGCTTTATATAATTAAAATTGAAATTTATCTCCTTAACGCCATGCCATTTACTTTACAGGTAGAAAACCGAACATACGACGTTTCAGGTTGGTTCCAACCGGTTTGTTCCATCAGTTGCGCGAATTCTTAAGCATGTTGTCTGTGCACGCGTTAATCTCATGGCGCAGACGCTGGTTGACCTTTTCACAGTTAATCTTACTCGTGACGACGGCTCTGTTCGCATCCTTTAACCCAGAAGGGTTTTCGCAGTCAGCATTGTCCCGTTTTTTATCCCAAAATTCGGTTAATCTTTCTATCACGATGAACAGCATGATCGAACAAATGGATTACCCGTGCATTACCACTGTGGCTGCAGACCGTTCCGAATTGGCCCAGAATTTGTCGCTGATATATGAAAAGCTGATGCTTGATTCTTCTGGCTGTATTGTGCATAAGATCAACATCACAGATTACGCTGCAGTGGACCGATACTTGATAGGCGCTCAACTCAACACAGGCGCTCTCCACTTTGCCAACCAATACATCATTGGCGTAGCGTTCCAATCATACACAGGTGGCTCTGGTACAAGGGCGACAGGTTTGTACAGCAATTATGCCTATCACAGCATGCCATTGGCTCTCAACCTGGTGAACAATGCCATACTGAAACACCTGGCGGGAGAGGAACACGAAATCGCAGCCAACAACTTTCCTTTGCCTCCCACTGATCGAGATCCTTGTGACAACGATGTTCTGGTCGACGAAAAGAACCCAACAAATGAGTCGTGGAAGTTGTCTTCGCCTGTCGTATCCATGGCGTACACCTGCATTTCCCTGTTTGTTATGTCGGCATTGTTAGCGTCCTTTGCCGTGAACCCGGTTCAGGAACGCAATCTCGAAACAAAAAGGCTTCTGTTCGTTTCTGGCGCTACGGGTTTGACCTACTGGTTGGTACGATGTTGTTGGGACACTATCGTGTTCATGGTGCCAATCGTTTTAATCATGGGTTTAGTTTTAGCTTTTCAATCATGGCCTTTTTACATACCCAACAGACAACAAGAAACCCTGATACTGCTTCTGATTCTCTTCGAATGGGCATCGTTGCCGTTGACATACCTACTCTCTTTCAAGTTCGAAACTGGAGTAAAAGCTGTGACGACTATTGCAGTGGCTTATTCAGTTATAGGTATGTATCTGTGGTTGTGTTTGACTTTAGGACTACCGTGTCTTTAAAAACTTAATTTGCTGCCAACAGTAAAATAATATAGTTCAAGTGGAATGCTTGTTAAAAAGAATCGACATTTTATTTTTTATGCCAATTAAGCGACCTTTGAACTTGTACAGTTATGAATGATGTGAACTTATGTCTTTGTTCAACTATTATGGGCAATAGAGATGCGCTGTATGTTATTAAGTATGTAACCTGTTTTATATCGTTTTACTTGAAATATGCTTCTTAATCGATAACTAGGAAGTGTAATGTTCGCAGTGGTAGAATTCATCAAATTAATCCTACCCTACCAACTGCTGGAGGCGACTGAGATGAACACCGTTCGGGCATGGCAAGCCGCATTGAACTGGATATTCACTATTCTTTCGCCCCCCTATAATTTGGCTGCCGGGTTGATGATTTTTTACGTGAATGACGAAAACAAACGGATCTGTTCCCGCCTAGAAACCAATAGAAGCCACATTCAGTGCGATGCCGGTAATGTGTAGTGCTTTTTTTTGCAAAATATTAATTAGATTTAAAGCCCGGAAATGAATAATGGCATACAATTCATGAATATATATAAAGGTACACCATGAAAACGTGTAGGGGTTGTTTAATTTGACGTTAATTTTTAAAGATTATCTTACCTTGTCTTGTAATTAATAACAGTTGTATCAACAGAAACATTTATTGATGAAGCAGAGACATTAAAGTATTAAACCATACTGAGTTAAATATTTTATCCCATTCTCTCCTTATGGTTTCTCCTGCCGTCATTCCTTGCTTCCATATTAAATTTAATTGATTATTTTTGGCGTTCTTTGTTTCTTGTGGCAGAGCTCTGCATGGGATGGAACCAAAATCAGACTTCTCTTCATCGAGAAAACAGAACAATATACTACTGCACTCCATATGTCAACAACATTCTTGAATTCGGAAATCTTGGCTTAGGGCGACATCTATTGATCCTTTTCGTCCAAGGCTTTGTCTTCTTAGCCATTCTTATCATCTTGGAGACACACGTGATGTCCACGTGGTACAAGATGCGTCAAAAAAGAGGGTTTAGAAGATCGGTTTCGGAGAACGTGATGCAGTTTTCAGGGCACTCTCGAAAAAGCAGCATCAGAAGTTCTGGTCAAGGACAAAGGAGCGGACCAAGCCGATTGTCCGTACGTAGAGGTGTGTTGAAATGTAATTTTAATTAATTCATACAATATTTAAAAATATTGTATGAATAAATTTCCAAACAAATTATTTACTTACACAAACAAGGGGACATATATGAAAGTGGTTTATACCCGTCTGTGCTTTTTTGTCAAAACAAAATTGCCCAATATTTATTATCATCCCCATTTTCACTCGACTTTATACATATCTGAATCATTGGTGATTTTTTAACTTTAATTTACTAGAAATCTTCCATATCGCGTGGCCGGTCAAGTCAATTCAGTATTGTATTTAGATTTCACTGAAATGTCCATTCTCATCCTAGGTGAGGCACTTGGAATGATTGGGCTTGACGACCGTGACAAAGAAACGCTGTTCCGCATGTTAACGGGGGATATGCTGGCGCCGGATGGCACCTCTGTAATAGAAGGTGTCTCAATAAACCATAGTAGTGAACGGGTGAGAACATCAACTCACTTTCACGAAAACGACAGCTTATTTATCTTTTTCATCATTAAACACTTATATTCAGTTGATTTGCAGTAACATATTTTGAGGTATAAATGTTAGTTTGTTTAATATTTTTTCTATTTTTTTCTTTTTCTTTCTTTTTTTTCATTTAAAAATTCAGTTTTTTTTGTAAGAAGACTGATATAAATAATTAGTAGCCTAATCAAACACCTAAATATGGGCTTTATCGACAGCTGAAAAGTCAACAATATTTTAGCTAATGCGATGATGTTACTTCACATACAGAGTCGACTTCATGTGGGTTACAGCCCTCAGTCGTGCTCACTGATGGGTGATCTGACTTGCCGAGAGATGTTGTCCCTTATTGGACGGTTACGAGGAGTCACAGAGAGCGAGCTGGAGCATGTGATTGATGACGTCATAGAATGGTGCCTTCTTATCAGTCAGGCTGATGACGTCATCAACAGCTGCAGGCGAGTTATTTTAGTTGTTGGGAATATATTCATTTCTTTACTTTAAAAATCACTCCCTTAGCCATATTTCCACTTTGCACTTTGCACATTCGCAATTCTGCTCCCCCAGTTACTGGATTCAAAACTGCAGAATTAGTTTTCTGGATGAGTCATGATCAGTATCTCGGGTGCGTCCCTTCGTGTTTCTACGGTCGACTGTTATCATTAAGTTCACAGGGAGCTAATATGTTTCTACTGATATATAAAAGGGCTCGACATGAACAAACATAATGCCAATTTAAAATATTAAGATCGATTGGCTGTAAAAATATTAAGATTGAAGATCAAAAAGGAGGTTTACTATCCCAATAGCTGGGAGTGTATGCAAAATGGATCTCAATAACGCGTTTGAATTGAATGGATAAGGTAAATTTGATATTGGACTGAAAAGAAAAATGTCCAACGGGGGATTTTAAACTGTATTTATTTATAATTTTTAGTTAATTATTTGCCCTCTTTACCACTTACAGCCATTAAGCATGACTTCAGTTATATCTGAGATGGTTTTGTCTGTTTAACAGTGCTGGAACAAAGCGAAAATTAAGCACAGCGATCGCTCTGATTGGAAAACCCTCCATAATATTTCTGGATGAGCCAACAACAAGTGTTGACCCATTGTGCAGGAGAAAAATATGGGCAGTCCTTCAAGAAGTTCGACATCAGGGATCTTCATTGATTTTGACCAGTCATATGTGCGTTCGTTTTAAGGTTTCCTTGTATAAATTCAAGTCATAATATATAAAATTCTTTCAAAATAGAGGGTTAATAGCTATTTATTTAGGAAATCATATCATGCTGTGCAGAATGCTATTCTACAGATGTAAAAGATATAAAGCTGATTGTTTTAATGTGATAAAAGTTGATTTTTAAGGTACAAAATGTTTAGCAATTTATGTTGTTGTTTAACAGTATCAATGTATTGTCCTTGAGTCGTTACTCTGCGTGTAATAATTACCCAGTAAAAAGGTTAGTTCAATTTAAGTTTGTTTTTGTAGCACCGAGGAATGTGAAATGCAGTGCACCCGAGTAACCATCATGGTGGACCATCGTTTTGTCGCCATGGGAAGTCCCCAGTCACTAAAAGACGAGTTCGGAGAATATGTCAACATTGAAATACGCCTGAAGGAAGAGATGGAAGAGATCGACATTGAAGCACTGGCTGCGTACCTTAATTCTCGCATCAAAGGATTGCGTATTACTAAAATGAATCGATTTGTTATCGACCTTAAAGTTGTAGACGATTCCATGCGCTGGAGTAATTTGTTTTGGACGTTAGAGGAAGCGAAGACGCGTTTTGGCATTGCAGATTACAGCGTCCACCAAAGTTCTTTGGAAGCAGCATTTTTAAACTTGTCAGGGTTTGTTTCAGCCCAGAACAGTGAGCAAGGTTCTTTTGTACAGGACCGTATTTGACACTTTGCCTGTTTTGATAAGTTGTCATACTTAAGAAAAGGCATTATGGTGAATTTCCTTGTTCGTATCTTATTGGTGTTTTATTTTACAATGACACTAGCGTTACGCTTTATCAGAGGTTAGTTGAGTGAGGCATTGATTCTATGCAACACGTCTGACTGGACAGTAAAAAATTGTGAAGAATGAGCCAAAAACTTATCTGTGATTACCTAGCAAAAATCAAACTGTGACCCTAGAAGGGAACGCAAAAGCGTTAGGAAAATGCAATCGTGTACAGTTCACCAAATGAGCAATATTACTAATTGTCAAACAATCTGGCATATTGCTAATGTAAAGAACTGCTTGTATCCATTTTTGGCGATTTATTGTGACACAAGTTCAAGTGTTATACCGTCTCATGACTACATCCATATACATGTACATATAGGCCAGGTTAAGCGTGACGTAAGGGGTTCAAATTCTACGAGGAGGCTTACATGTACTTGTACAAAACAATAGAAATCTAACCCTGCATTAAAAGGGGCTTTCTGGTACCTGGCATTACTCGGATAAAATACGTTCTATGTTAAAATATCAGCAAATTGCACTGTCAGCGCCCCCCCCCCCCTCCAACACACACACAGAAATCTGTGATGGAATGGTAACTGCCATAGAGTACATTTTCGTGAAAGTTTACAGACCCCTGTACCCAATAAAATTTAATGCAATTTAAGTTTAGATTTTCAAGGATTTAGAATTTTTGATTCTTACTAAATAAACTGCACCATATATATTGATATTCCGTTATCAAAGTTAAATGAAATATGGTCTTTAATTTTTGTTGCAAAAAGGTATTTTAGCTGTCAGCGAAGAAACTACTGTACCTACATATATGTTTCACGTAACACAATTCTTCCGTGATGGGTATATTTAAGCAACAATTAAAAAAAGAAAAATAAATTTTCATAAATTTGTTAAAAGAAAAGAAAGGTTTGCGCTTGTCAATGTTTATAACCCATTGCTGATGGCAGTATTGTGTAATTTATTAAGTTAAACTCATGTACTTGTTACTATCTTAAGACCGTATTTTCAGATATAAATTATTTTCACTATAACCAATCACTGGCATGATAATCCCAATGTTTTGATACACCTGTACCCCCTCCAAGGCGTTTTCAGTCATTCGTTTTCTAGAGTCGATTCACGAACAATTATCTTTCAAGAAAAAAGTAGCAAACCCATTTTGTTGAGAAATTTTTTGTGACCGACCATGCACCCCGAATTTGAAGCAAATGCGACCATGGATCAAATATATATTTGAATGCAGTTTCAACAGAAAATTTCCGCGTAAGCACCCTCAAACCCAGGGTCATATATTTCCGTGATAATGACGATAATAAGTCACATGGTACAGGATGTCCAGCCTGGACGTTGCTGTGTCATGTGCCAGCCACGGTTATCTGTGGTAATACTCTGGCGCGGAAACAGGGAAGAGAGGGATGGCAACAGTTCTAGCTGTCATTGAATAGTAGGCAGTACTAGAGGAGGCACCATTTGCAGGGCGCCCTTTGAATTTGTAGGTAATGTATATTTTCCGAAACGAAGTTCTTGCATTGTTTGCCAATAAAGGCAACTCAAGATTGTATGTCAGTAAAGAAGTCTTTATAACTCCAAGATTTAAGCTCCTCCCTAATAGTGCAATTCCAGATACGGTTTATAACGTTCCGGTTATTGCTTCGCATAGGCAGCACCATTTGAAAAACAATATGGAAAGGGAAAGTAAAAAGGCGGTTTGGGCACTTGATATTTTTAACAATAATCCAAAATTTTTCAATCAAACTTTGAATGTCCGATCGGGTTGAACGAAATCATAAAATGGTCTGAAACGCGTCTGGATAAAGGTCTTGTATCGACTGAATAGGAGTTCGACAAAAGAAGTTAAAGAGAAATACTACTTAAACGCAATCAAAATATATTTAAGCGATCATTTAGCAACAATGTTTACCTCGACCAAACAGTCACCCTATCAAAACACTATCAGTAACGTACTAAGCGTAGCACCATATTGATAAAGATATCACATTAATCTAACCAACATTGTTGAAAGCACGTTAAACGGACACACGCGGCGCTCGCGCCTATGAGGCGAAACAATACGGTTATCAGATAGTCGACAGTACTAACAAAATCTAATCTGACCATTGATTAAACACGATTAGCACATAAAGTTCAGTTTAGATCATGTAGTTGAACAAAGTCCATGCGATGATTTGGTTATCGAACACGACTACCGCATATTATTTTACACTTATGACTTCAGAATGTATCTTCCATAAATTAATTAGTATTGTGTATATATTAGACGAATAACTTTCACAGTAGTAATGATGCCTGAGGTGGATAATTCGGGGGATGCTGACAATGGCCTTAAATTTACTGGTGAATTAATCAGAACGATGTGCATTTATTTTACAGTGCGTGTCTGTGTGTGTGTGTGCATGTGTGTGTACATGTGTGCGCATGTGTCAAAGAGAGAGAGAGAGAGAGAGGGAGAGAGGCTAGTCGTGCAAAGAGAGATACAATCATTTACAATACCCATTGTCAAATTAAATAGAGCAGCGAAAAAACACATTCAGTTTATAATGAATTGGTTATTCAGGTTACCCACCGTTTCATCACCATGGCATTCCTGCGTGCCACGTGGCAGTTGCTGTGGTTACGATTCCAATACACACGGCGCCATAAGCTTAACACGTGCATCACTCTCTTGCTGTTTTGTGCAGCAATCGCCATTCCTATTGCTTACGAATTTACCATAGACATAGGATCGGAAGTGACCACCGTCCCCGATGAAACCTTCAGTCCACAAAAAGATTTCCAATATCCGGGGGTACCCGGGGCATTTTGCTTGGGGCTTGGAGTTGCGCCCGCAACGAGCCGCGGGAACCACACCCCGCAAGAGTTTCTTGGGTGGTTCAAGTACTATCTGGGCCAATCAACACTTGGTCAGTCGTTTATGGGTACGTAATATTGAAAGAAAAAAATAGTTAAATAGTGCATTAACTATGTTAGACATACTTGATCACCAAATATGTTTGAGATGGAGGAGAGGGGTTATTACCAGTTGTACTAAAGAACTTTTTAAAGAGGCAAATAACCGTGTAAAACATATTTAAGATTACTTTATCTTACAATGCGGAGAGAGAATTGTCGAGTTCGATGAGTAATGCCCAGTTTTCAACGAAATGTCACTAAGTAAAATAAAGGCGCTCAGCCTCAAAACAAACAAACAAAAATGCTTCAACTTAGTCTTACTTTTAATCATTTATCTTTAATCACTTTTATTTACCTCAGTGTATCGATTAGAAAACAGTAAGGCGTTGGAAGACTTGGTCGAGCAAAATGCAAAAACATTTGATATTGTGGGCGGGGTAGTCTTCAATGACGAAAGTTTTGACAACGGTATGCCAACCTCCAAGTTTGGATACACT
>NW_019775069.1:1161516-1194379 GCF_001039355.2 Lingula anatina | reverse complement strand
CTGGGATCAATGGCTGGTATTCACTAGGTATTCACAAATATATTATGATGTCTATCTATACTAGAATCAGTAGGGGCATATATCTGGATATCTAGTGAAAAGTAATATTTGACCCTCTTAAAGGGTTACATGTCTCTTCTTAAACATTTGGGCATCGCCCGGTGCTAAAGGAACCACGCATGTAATTAAGTTGATGGACAATTTTATGTATAACCGTATAACCGCCCTTGATGAACTTACCGAAATGTCTCCTTGTGCAATGTGTCGGTACAGTTCCGATATCTAAATCCTCAGGTAACTTGCTGTTGCTAGTTAACTGCGCAATTTATCGAAACAGCTCCGGAAAAAAACGCTAAGTTATAAATAACCACATTGGGCGTGAGTCTCGCGATAAAATCATACATTGATCTATTTCATTGTATCGCGCAAAACACAAAGAAGTACGCATGCTTTGTGCTTAGCGGAGCGCGTAATACAAACAGCCTTTAAATAAAAAACAAGTTTTTATACAGACCCAGTTCGAAGAAGGGGTCGTGTTTTTCTATATTTTCTTTTCTATTCATTTAATGGTAGCTACCGCCGTGTACTGGTATATTAAAAAATGTTTGTTCTAACTCTTTTCCACGCGGGACTTTAGAAAACAACACAAATGCATACCAGCATTGGTGAAATCACAACGCACACTCTCACGTCATAAAGGTACAATGTACTCGTACATTTTTTGGTTTGCTAACTTTCTTACACATGTTGTTTTAATATGAGAGTATTTAGTATAGACAATCCCCTTGTACCTTATAGCTAGTTAAATAGTTATGGGGCTTTGTAATGTTGTTACTGATACGCCACGTTTTTAGGTTGTCGGTGATAGCTGTGGAATTCGCAATGATCCGTAATCTTGTCTTCTCTTCCGTTCCAATACATATTTTGGTGAATATATCCTTTATCATCTTGCCAACTATGAAAAAAATATTGTTACAAGCCCAATGTACACCAAATTAGAAAATTTGGAAAATTCATATTTCATGTGTTTCTTGTAAATTTAAAAGAAATTGTGTTGTGATGTACGCACACATTCTTATCCTCTCCTTGTTCAAAGTGGCACGTGTCAAGCTCATTGTCACCTTATTTCTGTTACACACATTTACTCAACACCTTTATTTTATGACAGGATGACAAAAAATATATATTTTTTTTCAAATAAAAATGATCCCCGCAAAACTGGCTACCCTAAGTTAATTAAGAAGTTTGCAGTATATTGAATATCGTTTATCCGTCTTTATTTATGAACATTTATCATCACATTTCAAAGTAATTAAATGATATTTTAGATTTTCAGCTGTTGTTTTCAAATATTTCAATTTTACGATAGGTTTTGCAGGGTCTAGAAAAATTGAAATAAGAATTTCAGTCGCACTACAACTCCAAATCACGGAACTATTATATTATTATCTTATTCGAAAAGAGAGCCAGATGGGAAACAACACCAAACTGAGAAATGCAATAATAACGATACAATCGTTGAGAGTTCATGTTAATTCACCGTATATATGTTAAAGATGCATACAAAGTCAATTTTTTGTCACAAAAACCAACCAAATGCCAGCATATAGTTTCAAGTAGTATAACTAAGAGAATTACCAAATGGCATTGTTTAATTTTACCCGAAAATTATGTTTGAACAGATTTTTCTGCTGGCATTCTATGTATGTCAATGGGGCGGGAAAGTAGGTCACGGAAGTAGGTTAAATTTACAACCATAAATTAAAAGAAAGGAGCAGTCTAAAGGTCTTTTATGGCTGATCGAGTGATTTATTCAGTTTATCCCTTGGCATGTCAAATTTATTTGAGTCATATAAGAATCTAGTAGAAGTGGTTTACATGTGTTACTCGGAATCCACACTCCACCGATGCTCGGTTCATATGTACCTTTAAGGAAAATAGAAGTATACATATTGGTGCATCTTTGAAGATCTACTTAACACAATCCGAGTTTTCGGCCCCTGGGCCTTCTTCGGGAATTACGAACAAAAAGTGAAATGCGAAAGGAAACTTAAACGACACTAGGCAAAGACGGATGGCAGAACAAAAATTTATCAGAACACTATACACCTTGAATAATGGACTCAATAGGGACAATAGTTTCTTAAATGAGTATTGTTTTTTCTTTGTTACGGAATTTTGACATTATTTACGTTAAGCACACTTTTGGGACATCGCATGTCTTCAACACATCACCGACGTCACGTATCTCAGGAGTTTGTTTTTTCACTCTTTGTTCATAACCCTCGAAGAAGGCCCAGGGACCGAAACATCGCATTCTATTTTACAACTGTTAAGTAGATCTTCAAAGATGCATCAATATATCCTTCTACAATCGATGAGTGTCAAACGTACCTTATCAATTTCATAAACAACCTGCGTGTAATGATGGCATTAGGTCACAGAAACTTAACTGTTATGAACCCTAGTTTTATAATCATAAGTCAATGTTATTATACATGTGGGTAAGGAGAAGCACCAATAAACGGAAAATACCGGACAAGACCAAACGCGCACGGACTACGCTGTCCCAAAGCAGCCGGTTGTGCTATTATTACGGGTAATTAATAGAGAACAGCTATTCTTATTGTTTTATTGTATGAGTGATATTTTCAGATTAATATCTCACTATTTTTGTCCACAGGTAAAAGGCTTTTCATATAAATGTTTCCTTTTACAACCTAATTTATTTCATATTTCGAAGGGCTGCTAATTTTTTTTAATCTATAAAAAGGGGCGTGTGTGACCGGTTTAAAATCAACAGACGACTTCCCTACCCGTCACTGTGTGCTGGAGTTCAGCAAGGATTCCAAGTTGTTAGCTGTGAGCGCCGTTATGGAGGCAGACCGCCGCCATTGCTTGATCCTGATTGACCCACAGGGCATCCATGATAACCGGTATCTGAAGCATGAGGAAGGAGAGGCTATACTTGGTGGAGCGTGGGTTGGTGAAGACTTCTGGACGGTCCATCAAGCTGTTAAAGAAGACGGTCAAATAATACCTGAAGGTCCGACAAAACTGACAAAATGGCACTCGCCAGCTGCAGGAGGCAGTCAGCACACGGCCGATATAGAACTTCAGGACTGTGATAGCGGACTGAAACTGGCGGATATGTTTTCACAAATCAAAGTAGCAGACGACGGGAAGATAGCTGCCATCACGTGTACTACTGTGGAAGGAAACGGAATCCATGTTATGTCCATTCATAACAATGGCAAGAAGACTGAGAATGAACAATAGTGAATGGTTTCATCCTGAACGTTTTAGATATAGGTGTGTTTTTATGGTAAACATGACTTTTTGTGATATACCTCTTCCTACTCACATGTTCACTGTCGGAATTATTTGAATTAGGATGACTGTGCAAATTTCGGTATAACTGAACTTAATTTGTTTAAAATTGAAATCGGAAAATTGACCCAATAAACTACTTGTTTTTATTATGGATATTTTAATATAAGATGGACGATCATAATTTGGCTAGCTAATTTAGACGATTTTTATTCTATTGATTCATTTTAATTGTAAACTTAACCACAGTATGTGATTTCAGGAATATTTGTTATCAGCTCTACGGGGTGGACTGCTTTAAATGCAATTTATTCAGTTTTAGAAATAATTATCAAATAGCAATGGCCATCTCGCATTAAAACTGAATTTAGATCCGTAAATGATAAAGATATGTTAACTTTATTTATTTTGATTATTCCACTTCTCATTTAGTTGACATGATCCATTAATATCAAGACATTGTGTTGACTTAGGTGATACACATAATGTTTTTATGGTAAACATGACTTTTTGTGATATACCTCTTCCTACTCACATGTCACTGACGGAATAACTTGAATTAGGATGACTATGCCAATTTCGGTAACATTGAACTCAAATCAATTTGTTTAAAATTAAAAACGTGAAAATGACACAATAAAGTAGTTGTTTAATTTAAATTACGACCAAAATTTGGATAGCTAATTTAGACGATTTTTATTCTATTGATTCCTTTTTATTTTATACTTATCCACAGTATGTGATTTCAGGAGAAAGGAAACATATCTCACTGCAGCTACGTGTTATCGGCTCTACGGGGCTAACTTTGGTGGACTGTTTCAAATGCAATTTATTCAGCTTTAGAAATAATTATCAAATAGCAATGGCCATCTCGCATTAAAACTGAATTTAGATCCGTAAATGATAAAGATATGTTAACTTTATTTATTTTGATTATTCGACTTCTCATTTAGTTGACATGATCCATTAATATCAAGACATTGTGTTGACTTAGGTGATACACATAATGTACAAATGATATTACAAGTTTTAAACTTGCTAGAACACCACAGTAATGATGGAGATATTAAATAACACGTGTTCACAGCTAAGATTTTGATTAATTATTTAATGAATGGAGCGATCATAGGATACAGCTTAACTGCTACAGAAAATCAAAATCAGCTATGCAGCTATCGTGTTTACTTGTAATAAAGACTAAGTTTGTACAAATATTATAATTCAGTAATATGTACTAGTGATATTGTAAAAAATGGCATTATTAGTCTCTTTACCTGGATAAGACAACTTATATTTAGAAATTTTGGTGATTGAAAATCAATAATCAGATCAAAAGACAAGGCATTTCCTAAGTTGGTTTATAGAGTAATTTGCCGTTTTTCATAGTTTGTAAATATACAATCTCATGTATATAAATATACTTGACAAGGAATTATCACAAAAAGAGAAATAATGACCGTACACAGGTACATATCTAAAACCAATATAATAAATGGTATTCACACATGTATACTGTCACAACAGGTAGAAATAAATGAACATGCATTTAATCATCTAGATTTGTCTGGCGTAAGGGAGACCGGAGCTAGTTAGACCCCGGGGTAATTAAGTTGCCCCCCCCCCCCCCATATCAATTTATGACAAAGTAACTATGGGGTAAAAGAATTGATCACATTTTGTAAAGTGACGGCATCCAATAGTGCTAAGAAAGCGTCGACAGTGAGTCCAAATGAAATGATTTAGCATCTTAAAGTAACTTTATTAAAGAGACTTAATGGAGGAGGGGGGGGGGGGAACTTACCCCGGGGTCTAATATGAAAAGACAAATTGGCGAAAGAGGGCAACTTGTCTGATAGGATTGTAGACATATCCATTGCATTCACTCAGGAAACTTAATTTCTCCGTCTTTTACTTGGCCTGGCCAGAAATACACGTACTTCGTTAGCGTGCATCTTGTTATTTCTGAAACCTGTCGGCAGCCGTCTTGAGTTGTCATCTGGGACACACTCCCGTTCACCTTGAAGATAAACAATTACTAGGTAACATATCAACACGGAGAACATGTGTTTGAAAATCAATATATTTCTTCAAAATATGACATTTTTAAGATTTGTATTTTTGCCGTTTTTTAGAAGCAAAATGTGAATTGAGAAACATTGGCAGATTACTGGTAGATTAAAAACTCCCGTCCCTTTATATTCAACACGCACGAGATGAGCATTTCTCTCTCCACAAGGAAGCCACTCTCTGAACAAAGACATCAGAGGAGTCTACTAGTGTTATATACAATCTTATGGGCAAAGATTTACGGAAGTTTACCGCGACAATGACAGTCGTGTATAAATCTGCCTAGCTGTTATGGTTTCTTACAAGGACATGTAACTTAACCTTTTCCAGATCTAGCGGTACACTTGCCTAGACCGGTACACTTTTAGATATTGACAGTTTTAATAGACTGGCTGAAATGTAAGAGAGTCCCCTGACATGGCCAATAACAGAACAGCTATATAAATCCATTCATTTATGATATATATTGTCATGATATGCAGTGTCAATGCTTGGCAAACCACATTTAGGCTTATGACACTCTGTGTAAAAACCCTCTTTAGATAAATGTTATGATAATAAATTTTACCAGTTATCTTATATTTTTTCATAACTTACATGTATACCCCAGTATGTTTAATTTATTTGAAGACCTCACTTATGTTTATATTTATGCTCTGTTTTCTGTTTAACCAGTGCACAGAACAAGAAATTGATGTGCCATCTTCTCTTTCATGTTGAAACATTTCATTAACTAATGTTTTTATTTTTCTTTCGATTTCTACATGTACATATAAAGGAACAATCCCCATTTCCCATTCAAAAATGTTTTTTTTTTCGGTTTTTGTTCTTTCTGAAATGTTACGCATGTTCTGAGTTTAAAGAAAAACATTTTATTCGCGATTTTCCATATTCACTGTTTTCATTATCAACAATGTGATTGGTTCAGAAAGTTGCTCTATTAATAAAAAAGCTGAGCATTTTTGAAACTAAGAATATACCACATTTTCTCTTATATCAAATCTACAAAAAAGTTTAATTCTCCTATCAATGCATCTCATAAATTTACCTAAACATGTTTAGCCATCAGCCATATTTCAGCGGAATACATGTTGTTTCAGCATTTATTATTAAGACTTTATTTTGAACCAAATCAATGATACCCTAGACAATACAAATATCCTTTTAAGAGTCGTAATTTTAAAGAAATCCCTAAAATTTAGAACCGCTCAAATTAGATCAATCCAGTTAAGCATACCGCTATTTAATAGACCTGACCAACTTTTGTTATTGGTGCAAGAAATTTAAGTCAAACGTCGCTGGTGTTCTTGCAGATTCGACAGGTAGACAGCTATGTATGGGAAGCCTGATTGCGTCTGTGTTGAAACGCAATCTGATTGCATCCTGCATCATGCACATCTTTGATTCTAAACTGCCTAAAATCTCCGATACACCCGGATGTGATGTTGATAGAGACGGCGGTCACCCTTTGTTTTTATTTTTGATTACCCTGTTTACAAATTAACAACAGATAAATCTTTATTCTCTACTCTTATAAAATGATATACTGTTGTAATGCGTGATTACCTGTGTCAATATATCAAGTAGATGGGTGTCACATGCTCTTTCCGAGAGCTCTCTCACCAGACTCTGAATGAACCACGTGCCATGTGTAGGAGATCGCCAAGACTTGTCACCTGAAACGTCAATTCAGCAAACCTAAGTTTGACGGCCGGATATCAAACCGTTAAAGATGTTGGTGCTTTAACAGAAGGTTGACTGTTATACCTTATCCAATTATACTTATTTTATATGCTATTTGTGAAGGATTCTTGTCGACCAAGAGAAAGTATTAATAGTGGAAACCGCTGAAAAAGAACAAGCAGACTTCACAATCTTACCTGTGGTCGTTGAAGTAACTAATATCATATCGGCCTTTTCTGCTATTTTGCGGTCTTCGGTATTTGAGAAAGTATTTTGTGGCTTTGTTGTCATTTGCTTGGGTTTCGTTTTTACATCTGACGCATTTTCATCCTCACCTTCTGTGAAATAAAGGATAATTGTTAAATATTAGACAATGACATGTCAATGAAGTATAAAGCAGCGATTCCCAAGTTGTAATTGACAAAAATATTTTTACTTTATAATGGCCAAAATTGAACAACACATCGCATGAAATACACAAACGAACTATATTTTGACAGAGCAGTATCAACCAACTATATATGTAATAATAATAATAGAAACGCCCTCCGTTCGCATAAGAGGGCAAAGTACATATCTAGTACTATACAGCATTATAGCTTTAAACATCAAAGCAGAAAATTAGGGAATCAATTTAACCTCTCACTCTTTACTCATGAAATTAAAACTTGTTTCACAAAGTATGGTTCACACCAATGCCCCATGTGGAAGATGGACACTTACGACAGGGACTCTGACACGCAGATATGAAGAACATCTTGGGGCAACCTTTCAGCGTAGGACACTTGGAGGCCTCAAAGTGTGCAAGCATTTGGTCATACCCTATATGATAACCGTCAGTGCCTATCACCGTGTTCTCTCCACCATGACTCAGGATCACCATGATGAAGGAAGAGTAAACACTGTGATCAGTTCTTGACTCACGTTCGGCTATTTGACTGATACCCTGTATAATGCAATGTTTGGTCAATATAGGTTAATGACAGTACACTTTGATACTATTATATTGTCAAAGAGAAATTCATTTTTCTGATCTCATCAGCGAGATCAGCGTTTGTAATTCTCTGAGGGAAGAGTTCTGTCATCATAATGAATTGGCAACGGTCGAAGTCTTGCAAATTTTTTAACATAGTTAAAGAATAAATTATTCACATATTTACATCCTTAACCCATAATCACATATGAAAATGCACGAGTTATCATATACTTAATGACAGAAAGAGTTAATATGTTACCATCACATAGTTTATAGTTGATATATTACCAACTGTATCTAAAGGGTAAAATATGCGGCGGACTAAGTGAACATTTAAATTCGATCTACAAACCCTAGCAGTCATGTTGTCATGCCTGGACACCAGGTAATGTAGCTGCTGAAATAAACTTTCCAGACGTTTAACATCAATCTCTGTGCCTTCTCTGTCGGGGTGATAGTTATTGTCAAAGCTGACATTGTTGATGATCACAGCTCTCCCTCTCCACTCTCTGTAGTTTTTGTAGACCTGCAATATTCAAAAGGGTTGTTGACAATTTAAGTGTAATCTTGCACTGCTATTGCCTCAGTACATGCTTCTCTTGGTGCACCAACAAGATAAAGTGTGAAACATTCAGTTGGTGTTGTAATAAATGTCTTTTTCATGACAAAGCTACTGTATTGTTGAACATTATATACGGTAACAAATACACCTGCATATAAAAATAAAACAGAATAAAACGGGGCCACTAACATTTTTATGATCGAATGCCTTCTCCTGGAAGAGGTCAACTGAGCAAGGTTTTACTTTGACCTCGGTCATATCATCCATGCTTGAGCCTACAATTATAAATTATCCTCCAATGAGAAGGTTAATGAGTTATTATGTGCAGTGTTAAGAATATGTACAGTGTTAAGAATTTGGTAAAAGTGATTTATGAACCAAAAAAACTAGTTTTCCTTGACTGCATATAGCATTCTGGAAGAACTGTTAAGATTAAAGATCAAACTAAGTGGACCATACCAGAGTACATAAATGCCCGATCTACAGGGGGTGGGGGCGACAAAATTATTGCACCACCTGTATGAATAGGGAGCTATGGGGCATGAGGGACCCGTTCGTAAAAAGTGCCTTGCGGTTTATTGGTCACGTAACAAGGGATGGATTTTCATCCATGCGCACAATAAGAGGTGCCATCGTAGGTTTAACGCCCTTCTAGATGTCAAGTTGTTATCATGGTGAAAAAAAACTCAAAAATGAAAATATCAAAGAAATTGTTTCCCTGAAATTGGAGGCTTTAGCTGTATCCCATATGTGGTATGCTTGGTTAACTTGTATACAGGGTTTGCAGAAGGATGGGGGACACTGGTGATGTCCATAAAACAACATGAAGCAGACTACTGCCAGAGACGACAGGCGTCTTTTTATGCTGCCAAGGCTCAGGAAATTTGAACCGTGCTGTGAATTAGCTTTACGGTGGTTGAGTTAAAGGTGCATATAAACCCAGTGTCTGTGGAGCGTTGATTTCAAGTAATGCACATAAACCACTTCTAACTAAATTCGACATACCAAGGGATGAACCAAATAAAACGCTCTATAAACCATAAAAAAGCTCCTTTCTTTAAACTTTTGGCTGTAGATTTAACCTACTTACCTGACCTACTTATCTGCCCCATAGATATACAGCATAGAAAGCTAACAGGAAAATCCGTTCAAATATCATTTTGGGTAATATTAAACAATGTCTTTTGGTATTTCTCTAAATTTACTATTTTAAACTATATAATGGCATCTGGTCGGCTTTTGTGGCAAAAAAATTGACTTCGTATGCATCTTTAAGCAAAAGAACAGTTTAAAGAAGGCTCCATGCTACAGGAATTCTCACCAATATTGAGATCACGTGGCCATCCTACAAAATATTAATACTGACATAATAAATGAGCACTGGTCTGTTAACCGGTAGTAAAGATACTAACTTGACATTACCAGAAACTATTGGAAAAACCTTACAAATCCAGCTGTTCTTCACCTTATAGCAAACGGATACAGTACTCTTGTCAACCCCTGTACTTTGTTCAATTATTAATGGTGCATTTTTTACCAACATATAATAAAGGTAGTTAAAACATTCCAATGTCAGTGACCACGATCAATACCAGATCAGTACGTACTTGATGTTTGAGCAGAAGCAGTTTCTAGTGACTGATTGTGGGGCAGCCCTTTTTCTTTTTCTTCTGTCCTACCTGGTTGGCAAATGCGAGATAATCACACTTTATAGGCATTAAATAATACTTTTATATCATTTACACTAAATTCTTGGAAACACAATCACACACACACACACACACACACACACAATTGAACGCTTGATATCAAGGTCATTTATGTTCAACATTACTGTCAATGTATAAATGTAAAACCACAATTTCCCACTTATAAACACGTGGAAAAAGGTGAATCATATGAGTTGTGTACTAGAAATAAAACGCTGTTTTATTGTAGTGACTAAACGCAAGAGTTTGGATAAATAATCTTCATTTCTGTCACCGGTAACATATAATTTTAATTTTACGAGACTTGCTTATTAACAACGCCAAGGCTAGAGTTCAGCACACAACCTTACCTTGCTCATGATTGACACTGTTGCTTTCTGAAAGACGCATTCGAGCCACGAGTGGGGCTTTCTTCACTGCTTCTTCTCCTGAAATAATTGACATACATATCTTTTCATAGTAATTATTATTTGTGTATTGTGCAGAGTGTATAACAGTCGGTATTTCAAGGTATAAAAGCTAGCTACATCTAGTTATGGTTCAAGTCACATATCACCAAAATTTAAACTTTTATTTTGTTCACTTACGGCAACAGCAGGTATTATGTTTTTGAACTGCTTACCTGAGAACCAAACACGATATGGCCTCAAATCAATCGGTACTTCCGCATTCTCTACACATACACATATGACATCCTTTTCTAGAACGGTCTCTGCTTCTATTGGGATCTTGCCGTGGTTTACCCGGATATAGTGCCCAAAGTGCATTCTGGGGCAGTATGTCTTCTGTAGATAAGACAACTCGTTTTCAACTGTTTGTCGTGTATTAAAATATACGTGAGGCTTTGGTGGGCCGGCAGCGTTCGTTATCACCAGTTCAATGTCCTTTTCTGCAGTGAAGAGATGAAGCACAGATGTTTTGTCTTCCAGACGGAAGGAGGCGTGGTCAAAACCAACATCTGGGATGCCATTTACACAATGGTAAGGTTTATACTTCCTAAGCAGACGGATGATCAAACGATGGAATAGCCCTGGAGGAAAGAAGCCGTGAGGGAATGAAATGAATAAAGATATTTCTCGAGCCTTCTCGGGAGGCCGATATTTCACCAGGTCATTGGATTTCAGCATGCAAGGCACGACGAATTTTCTCTTTCCAGACGGCAGCATTGGATTTTGAACTGATTTAGATATGTCCAACATCAGGTCAAAATGCTCCATAAGTTGAATCACTTCGTTTTTCATGTCGGTCATCTTTTCCTTCTGCAGATATACATCGAACACCTCCTCGTTCAGTTCTCCTTTTTCCAGACTTCGTTTCAAGTAATCGAGGCGATCCTTTCCACTTTTACTAACAGGCGGGGTCATGATGGCAGAAAACAGATCTGCTAACCACTGTGGATCCAATATGACGATATTTTCCAGTCCATCCACTTTGAAGTGTAGGACGTCTCCCAGATGATGATGGTAAGGAATAAACATTTCATCTAACTCCGCGTCACGGATTCCAACTAAGCGCGCCATATCACGCAGTTCTTTAATATATATGATCGGCCTTTCTTCACTCTTCTTTGCCAAATCCAATTCCAACTGGAACCATCTCACTGGGTGCATTTGGCGGCCAGCTTCTCTGTCTCTGCTATAGCCACAAAGATGCTCGATCTCGCTTTTTATTTCATCAAACTCCTCAACGTCGGCCAAGTTACTTATGGCAAAACAACGGTAGACGTGTTCTGCGAGTTCCTGCTTGTCCTCCAGATAGTCCAAGAGTTGACCAAGTATCTCATCAGCGGCTACCTATAAATAACACGGTATGGGGTTTAAAATCTTGTTCAATTTCATATTAAAATGTTAAGTTTGCCTTTGGAAAAAAAAAAACATTATCCTTTACAGTGTACACTCACATTCAAGTACAGTACATTTCACTTAAACAAAAGGGAGGAAAGTGGACTGCTTGTGTGTGTGAGATAATAAAATCCCAGAGAAGGAAGGAGCGGAAGACGCTTATCTCGACACCGAATCATGTCAACCAAAATCAGTCACCTTTTCCGTGTTCTGGGTACAAGTAGGTCCTTAAGTTCTAGATTTCAGTATTGCCAGCTCGATCATGATTTCTATATAACCCATATCAGCAATTCTGACTGTAGTCATACTAGGGGCGTGTTCGGCAACATTTTGCCTGGGGCGTTTCCATATTTGAAAGCCACATGTCGCGAACGTCACAGATCTGTCCCGCCTGGAGCTGCCTTTCCCGCCTTGGGCTGACGTCACCTCGTGCAGACGAGACAAAGACGAAAAGAGGCTGACCCGGAGATTGAATTTTGAAGTAAGAATACCTTGCAATCGAAAATCGATGCCACAACACAAGCCCCTTTCTGCTTTAAAACTGATTTTGGTGTAGCCATTGCGCAGTCCTTATAGTGGTGTCGGACATACAGTGTACATTAGTGGTCTGAGTTGGTCTTTAAGTGCAATTCAAGACTAAAACTGGTATGAAGCGATCTTAAAGATTAAGTAAGGAGTCTTAATTTTTAAGTTTTCATTTATGATAGATCCAGATATTTTGGCTTACCTGTTAACTGTCTTATATGTCTGTGCTCTGATGTCAAAACTTTAAAAGTATGCTGCACTAGTACTAGTATTAGACACATTTATGCGCATGTCAGTAACAGTAGACTGGGTCGTGTACGGCTTACGCCATATTAAGATTTTATGTGATTCGAACGCTACGAAGAATTCTGATTTTTAAGTTATATACATATGAACTAACCAAGACTAGGCTGACAACATTATTGGAAGCTTCTAAAAATATTCTTTGAAAAACAAAACAAAACAAAACAAAAATCTGACTATATCTAGTGACACCGCCAAATCGACCTCTACCTATACACACTGAACACTTTTAACACCAAAATGATGTCTGTAAACGACACAATATATCACGGCAATACGGTGATCGCACACGCACAAGTGCATAGAGCCTATGACAACGATAGTGATGATGGAGATAATGACATGTATTACAGCGCACCATTCTGACACAGATAAGATGTGAAAAAGACTATAGATGAGTGAATGGACGCTTGGTCAGAAACGATTGTCAGCAATCTAAAGCAGATCCGTGCCAAGGACAACGCCGGTGGCGCCAGGAAGACGCAGAATAGCAGGGGTGTCTAACGCTCGGTTTTTGAAACTGCAACGGGTGGCCAAGGACCAATATTATTTCGTGAAACACTCGTAAAACAACAAGATTACGATATCTGTTGCCTCGCCGAAACATTTTTGCAAGGGAATGATGAATTACAAATTGATGATTATTTCTGGATTGATAAAAACCCGCACCAATCTGCATGTGAATGCGCATAGAGGATCGGGTGGGGTTGGCTGTTTACTACGGAAAAGATTGGTATCAACCTACGACGTTAAAGTCCTTGACTCTGAGATGAAAGGAGTTGTTGTTTTCCAAAGCACAAACAGAAAGAAACAACTTTTGCTTGGGTGTATGTTACCTTCCCCCAGAGAGCACGCTCCTAAAACTGACACTGAAAAGCATTTTTAAAGCTTGCAACAGATATATATGGTTACCAAAATTTGTGAAATATAATAATTTGTAGTGACTTCAATGCGCCTGCAGACGAGATCGAGATAGGCTGTTGATGAAATAGAACCGCGTAAAATTTTAGATGAGCATACAAATAGCCATGGAACGCACTTTTTAAATTTACTAACAGACATAAACATCTGCGTGCTTAATGGTAAAATAGGCGAGAATGACAAGCATATCATAAGCCTCGGGCTCTTACGGGCTGTTTGCGTCCAGATTTTGCGCAGAATCTCACGTCCCACACAAGTCTTTACGCAATTTCGAGCTAGCCGACAGCCCGTAAGCACGTACGGAGGATGTTGGACATGTCGAAAAGATTCTACTAATAGTCTGCGAACAGCGAGGCCGCAAGCGTAACTTGCTCCCCTCGCCCGGAGTTAGCAAGAGAGACGCGCGTAGTGCAAGACGCACGTCGCAAGCAATGAAGAAGCAAATGCCATTTGCGTGTTGAGTAAGGCACCAGCCCTCTGAACTAAAGAACAAAGTGGACAGCACATTGGGAATGCGTCGCACGTGCGTGACCCCCACGCAGTAGCTGCGAAGAGATGCACGAAGCTAGATATTCAAACAATTTTGACATATCTCAGGGAAAATAAATATCCCCCAGAAGCTTCACTCAAAGAAAAAGGGGTAATTAGAAGAGCCAGTAACGACAACTACAAGGTAAATCATTTTCTTAAAATTCATATTAACCTTAAAGCTTTATAAGTATTAAGTTGTATACCCCAAAAATACTTTTATTACCAGGACAGCATGCCCACGGACTTTTACTACCAGGACAGCATGTGCGTGGGACTTTTATTACTAGTAAAGCATGTCCACAAAACCATTGTCACTTCTAATCCACGTCGGCGGCCTACAGACATTAGGAAGCATGCTCTAGCAAATATAATTAGTGGATATATACTTTCAGTACGCATATTATTTGGTTTAGCAAAATGTTAATTGCTGTTTTCAATGCTTGATATGCGTTTGGAAATGTTATCTTTATTTATGAATTATCTTTTTTTTAGCTCGAAAGAGGAGAACATTTCTAATAAGTTCAGAATAAAAACCCAAACAAAATGTTGAAACCAATGATGAATCAGGGGGTGAAGGCACCTCTTCAATGTTAACTGAAATATCATGGAGAAAAGTTATGACAAACCAGGAAGAAATCAAGGACACTGTGGCTAACATGCACTCCTCGGTCATAGGTATGCATATTTGTGCGGGCGTATCTTCATGTGAGCAACAGTGCGTGCGCACGTGTTGTGTTAAGAAACGTTATTTACATACCATAATATATATTTATATAATAATTGTAACACTATGATGTTTGTTAACAACAACTTTAATAATACGTAATGTACTGTTATTGTCAGACATCTAGGGCGGGATAAAACTCTTGATAAGCTTCAGAAAAAGTACTACTGGCGTAATATGGCCGAGGATGTTAGAAAATTCATAGCCTGCTGCGCAATTTGCCAGAAGGCAACACACAAAAATAAACAATCTGACCCACCTCTTCAACCAATACCAGTCACAACGCCAGAAGCCTGGAATATGGTAAGAAATACAGGGGTATTTGTTCCTTACATTGTTATTACCCATGCAGATAGCACTCACATATTTCATGCTCGAGGCTTGTTTGTCAAGAAAGCACACTAGCACATTTTCTTATATTTATTTTTTTATAAATAAAAGTATTTTTGAATTTCATCAATATTCACGAAAACTTTACTTACTTGTATAATAAATAGATTTCGTACACTATCATTATATTTATTTTATTCAGATTGGAATAGATTTGATTGGCCCGCTTAAGGAGACCACCAATAACGATGTGTACATCTGCACTGTGGTTTGTTACTATTCAAAGATGGCACACCTCCAGCATTGCAATCTAAAGAGGCAACTGGTGTTGCAAATTTTTTGCTTGATTTGTTTTTGGTGTAGTTTTAAATTTGGCACATGAAACATGCTTTTAAACATTAAATACCATACTTGAAAAATATCTGAACTTTGTATGATTTACTTACTGCCTATTAATACTACTACAAATCCAATGATTATGGGTTTTAAGTTTTAAATGACAAAATAATTGAGAACGCCAGTCATATACTTATTTCTACAAGTGTATTTATACTTATACATTCATTTCATTGTTTATGAACCATATATAAATCTTAATGTTTTTCGTTTTAAGTTTTGGGTTCCCACAGACAATGCTGTCAGACCAAGGTCGGGAGTTCAATAATAAACTAATCCAACAGATCACAGAGAGTGGATCAGATATAAAAATGTAACTACGAAGGTTAAAACAAAAAAAAAAAAAAAAAAAAAAAAAAATGTGATCAAAGATCTTTCGATCGAAAGTTAAAAAGCTATTCGCATAAACACCAAAAGGATAAGCCCTGCGCTGAAAGTAAACAGAATTATTGCGAGTTCTAGAAACAAATAGGAAAGTTGGATATAAAGAGGTGCAACACGGTACCTGGGAAGTTGTTGATGACAAGAAAATAATAACTGATAAAAGGCAAGTGCTTGCAAGATGGCAAAGAGACTACCAGAAACTCTTTAATAATGTTTCACCCGACAGCTTCTATGATAAATTCTTAAATTCGGTAATCGCCGCGGAAAACGATGAGGGGTTAAATTAGAGGAACTCTTCATACGAAATTCAGCTTAATGGCCCTATTAGACGAGATGAAGTATATAACGCAGGGATGGGACAGAAGAATGGAAAGTCGGCTTTGTTTAATGTCATTGTATCTAATTATATGACACCGTTTATGTCAGGGTGAAATTTTAGTTATATCAATAAAGGCTTTTTATACCACAAAGAGAGTCTGTCTGTTACAGATATTATTTATTTTTCAATTCATATCTTTATTAATTAGGAAAATTAAATATGCTAAACGTTGGATTTTGGACTAATGACATTCATTTGCAGATTCACTGCGGAGCAGTTCCTTAGATTGACAATACTCCAGATTACCGGTGTTCTTCAGGGAGGACTGTAAAGCTACCCCATGAAAATATATGAATAGTGAACAAGCTCTGATACTTAGGGCAAATACAAGGTGTACACTCCAAAAGTCTAAATGACTCGCAATGCCTTGTAATATGAAGAGTGCAGTGGTACGGGTGGGACGTATGGTATAAAACAAATCGAACAATTGAATAAAAAAACATATTTATTACCTCTGAAGCCAATTTGTCCTTATGAGTTCCAATAATCAAAACGTGTGGGATGACGCTCTTCTTTTCTTTTGATTTTCTAACTGTGTGCATATGGATAGAGTTCAACCAATACACTATGAACTCTGAAAAATGTAAAAGAAACATTAAGGTAAAGAAGACTGTTTATTAAGGTAAAGAAGACTGTTTATTTATTTCCCCAACAAAAATAACACGGCCAGTTCTGTTGATTATTAACAGAAGGCGCAAACAACGGAACGGTCGTCGTTTCCAATTCAAACAAAAGGATAATTGCACTTGTATTAGTGCTTACAGATAAAACATCTAACATGGGCTTTCACAGTTACCTAAAAAATGCATCTAAATGTAATCTTCATCATACCTTTCACCGTCTTCTCTCCTCTGTATACCGGGATTTTGGTATCGAGGTTTACATCAAGTCGGAACACCAACAAGTAGATGTTTTGCTCTGAGAGGAAAGTCTGGTGAGTGGTGTAATAGACATCTTGGCCACCAAAATCCCAAATTGTAATCTGTTTCTCAGGATCCACAGGTTCTCCACGAGCAACTGACTTTATTTTTTGCACAAGGTCCGGATGGAAAATTTTGAAACTGGCCGTCTCTGCTATAAATACGATTAATTTGGAAGGGTCTTATGAGCGTGGTTTAAGGTATATTTAAGTTAGGTAACATTGGGAGCATTCACATCGAGAAGAGCCGAGGTCTAGTAAGGTCGCTACCTAATATGGCGGAGCTACATGAAAGGGAAACCGCTTAAATCGTTAATGGTCTCTCTATCTCTCACACGCCTTTCCGCGCGTCGTCCCTGAAGGGGCTCACTAATTAAATCTCGGCTCAATTCAACCTGTCGAGGGACGATGCGTGGGGGAGCCGAGTGAGAGGCGGGGAGACCATTACAGGATTAAGCGGTTTTCCTTACATGTAGGTCCGCCATATTTAGGTAGCGGCCTTATTAGGCCTTGACTCATCTCGATGTGAATGCTCCCATTGATTGCTGAAAGAGTGGTGACAATGAAATAGTTCATTGTCCGTAACATATTCCACACTGTCTTATACCAAAGAATACTGTTTCATACATTCCCCAGATATTACGATATTAAGTGAACTCTTACGAAATGGATGGAAAGTAAAGAAATATAATTTGTTTCTGTTCTATCAAAAAAACCGTAAGTGAGGAACATTTACCTGTTTCTGACTCCCGAGTGTTGCTATAAATAACCTTCTCCACCTTTCGGGATTTCACTGGTGGCTCTTCGTCCACTTGGTCTACCCGGCGGAATGCGTCTGGATTCTGGATTCCAATTACCATGTGTTGCACCAGATGATCTTCTGGGTCATCTGAGGATTGTGAAAAGAACATTGATATTGACATGATATTTTCTAACCCAAGATGCATCAGGTTATGGAGCTGTGTGACTTATAGGGGCCATAGGGCCTAGAGCCTGGTTTGAAAAATATACCAGACGGAGGTTTACAAAAATACGAAGAATCTTGGAAAATGAAACTGTCACGATCGCAGGTGTCTGAATATTGACAAGAAACCCACAAAGCTTTTGAACGAGCACTTTTTCAGCAAAGTTGTTGATAGCCATACATGAATATGCACTGATGGTACCCCCCTCGTCTTCCAGCCCAACGTGGTGGAAAAATCTTAACCACTTTAGAGCTTATGGAAAAGTACAGCGCCCCTAATTTTGCTCCATTCTGTTCTTTCCTTCCCAAATACCCTAGTGTCAAATATGTTTTCTAAGTCTCATTACCTTTCCCTCTGACCCAACAAGATCGGCCGTCTTTATGGACGATGCACCTATGGCGGTATATCTTCACACCAGGTGTATATGCGTCTGTTTCTTCGTCATATTCCTCTTGAAGGAGGCGCTTGACGAGATGAGTCTTCCCCACACCGTAGGGACCAACAATAGCTACTCGCTGTCTGTAAACTGGGACTGCACCACTGGCACATAAGCGGTCAAACTTTGCTCTAAAATCTGGTAATAAACAGAACAGGTGTAACGTGACAAAGAGTCCCCCATATCAGAGAGTCCGCTTCCCATTCATTTGAACAGGTGAGCTTTTTCCTAGATTTTGATCCACTATGATCAGACTAAACCTTAATGTTATAACTATATGGAGTGCGGACTTTGTGTTACACGGACTGGACCCTCAGTTTCAATATACCGGTAATTTATGACACTGCTACAGGCAACAGCACGTAGTAACTTTTCGACATGATTAACAGACGTTACGTGCGATCTAGCTACGTCTTAGCCGGATGCAAGGTACATAAAAACCGTGCGCCCAAAACGTAGTTGGGACCTAGGCTTTACGACCAACCGTGGTTAGAGTGTCCGCCTCCGGAGCAGGAGGACGCGGGTTCAAGCCCGTCCGGGGCCATACCAGCCCTTTATAAACGATACCTGCGGTCTCCCCGCTTGGCAATCAGCACTAAGGGGTTGAAGCAGGGACCTGGTCTGGCAGTGCAGAAATGAAATATTAGCTCTGAGCGCCTTTTCATAGTTAGTCGCACTGGTTGTCGGTACACAAAAATGGCCTTCGTATGTCAACGATCGCAGGCGACCTGTTAGCAGCCTTATGCGACCACTTTTAAACCTAAGGCAGCCTCCTTGCGACTAAGGTTGCAAAGAGGTTGCCAAAAGGTTGCAAGCGCAGTGTGACGGGGGCTTTAGATCTACTGTCCCACCAGGACATCCCAGCTGTAGGACATATATTGCTGTCGAACATAATTTTCATTCACATTTACACAGGACGACAGGGACGGGTATCAAAATGAGTTAATTGAAGTATCAATAGCTATATGCTGTAATTATACAGGTTGAAAAGGGGCGTGTAAAATTATGTAACTTGGAGTTTAGCATCCAATCGTAGACTCAACGACTATCTGAGGTAGCTTATCAATTCAGTCATGAGCTCCAAATTTTGTTGACATACAGGGTTACTACTTAATATGGAATATTTTTTATCATTGTTATTTTTGAGTGCTGATTAAATATTCTTTGGCTTGATTCATCAAAAAAAGTATGTCACTGAGTGATAAAAACATCCAGTCTTCTGTTGTGAGAAATTTTGGTCAATAATATCACATCTGACATAAGATGCCATTCAAAAGAAAGGAACACCCCCAGAAAACCATGTCATCAGCTTGATGTCAATATTAACTTTAAGTTAAGATATTAAAGAAAGTGATATGTTACACAGTCAAAGAATTCACTACAGTTAATCATGAAAAGTCAGTAATTACGGGTATGACCTCCAGCAGCCGCTTGCAGCGCCCTCATCCTACATGGCATACCCTGTGCCACGTTTTTTAGAGTTTGGATGGGGATATAATTCCACGCAGTGATATTTGCCTGTCGCAGTTCATCACTATTTACCGACCGATGACCATAGCTATTAAATCTGTGAGTTACTTTTGCCCAAAGTTTTTCAATTGGATTCAAATCGGGAGAGTTTGCAGGCCAGGGCAGTTGCTGAACCCATTGGTTTTGAAGAAAAATAGTGATTTTGCGAGCTCGATGTGGTTGCGCAGTCGTCTTGGTATACAAATTTGTTCCTGAAGATGACTCTTACCAATCGAAGCATTGTTTTCTGTAGAATGTCTCTGTAAGAATCCTGGTTAAGGTTGCCTCCTAGAAAAAACAACTGGTCCTGGGCACCGACATGATATGCTCCCCAAACAGAGACGTTACCACCCCCTGCTTCCATCCTAGGCAGTGCACAATCTTCGTTTTATGCCTCTCGTACACTTCGGCAGACACGGAATCTACCGTCCATATCTGGCCTCATCACCAAACCCATGCGTTTTTATTCAAGGGCAGAAATTGCCAAAAAGACCACCCCTCACATTTCTGACCACAGAACATGCAACTGAATGCATTAATTGTTTCGTGAGTTGTGCAGTAATTAGGTAACACACTTGGCTACACATGGAGTGACACCTCAGTTTTGGATTTTTAAAAAAAAGTAAGAGAAAAAATAAATATTTTGTAGAAAATTTACTTGGTAAAAAATAATATTCCCAATTAAGTAGTAACTCTGTACATAATTGTCAGTCGTGGTAGCCCTGCAAATCACTAAATTACCATGTCGATTGACACATGCAAGTGTTTTATATATACATTGTAATTTACATGTATGAGCACACATGGGTGAATAAATTACACCACTGTTGGCAAGTTAACACAACGCACCGGCAGAGCAAAGAAAACCAGTAAAAAATCACTTGGAACCTAGACTTCTATTCCTGTCACACCGGCAGTGAACTCCCCTCTGTGCAATCAAGGAAAACCAAAAACCCAAAAAAGAAATTTCTCACCCCTGTCCCAGTAAATGCCTTGGATGTTGTTGTATTTATTCCTGCAGCAACCTGTCGACATAAAAATAATTTTGTTCACCCAATAACGTAGTGCACTCCATTCACATGTGATATTACCACACGTTGCAATATTATGGCTGACATCCATCCCCTTCCCCTCACACCGGGTCTTTTTACCAAAAATTTATTTCTGGATTTCAAGAGATTTCTTATAATATGTTGCTGCTTCTGCGTACTTACCCCAGCCTTCAATGCTATTTTTGTTCATCCTATCCAATACTTCTTGTGCAGTTTTTTGCTTGAGTTGAGCTGATGATAATTTCAGTATGAGTGGATTTCCCCCACACTTCTCTGCTATTTCACCTAGGGCTATTGATTCACTGACAGTGGGACTGGCGGTTTTTCCTTCCCAAAGGATATCAATGGAGGGTGCCTTACCAAGGGGAGATACGATTATGACAGTCGTGGTATGCGACCTGAGGCTGAATGATTCACGGCTGGTACACAACAAAGTAATATGCTTTGATGAATTTAAAATATTCTGAAGCAAGCTGTGAAAGTCCTGCCATTTTGACTTAATAACCTCATCGTTGTTATCAAAAATGATAACAGTGTCTGAAGTTAAACTAGACAAAGTTTGTATGAGTATATTTTGATAATCACTGTATAAATCTATCAGGGGTCGTGTTGGGTGGTAGTGCTGGGCTAGAGATAACTTGATAGTTTCAAGGTCGGTGATTTGTCTCATATCAATGTACAGTGCATTTTCCTCGCGATGTCCGACCTCGATAGCCACCGATGTCTTACCAATGCCCCCCATCCCCGTTAGAAGAACAAGTCGGGTTTCACCTGCAATATACTGCTGTATTAGTTGTACCAATTCTTCGCGGCCTTTAAGGTCAGGAAGTTTTCTTGGTAGATGTACAGAGAAGAGCTGGCATGGGGCAACTGGAAATATTAAATGAATGCCATAAACACAATCATAACAAACATGCTACAATTCACATAACTATTTATAGTTGATAGAAAATTACACAATAAAAAGATGTCAATAAAAACTAAAAACGAACCGAAGGAGCATAGATAGCCAATGCAGCTCACCTCTCAATTTGTAATTAAAACTAACCAATTAATAAACAAAAAGTTCACAAGCAATTTAGTTACTTGGTCCACTGCCAACAGTTTGTCAAAAGTTCATCAAAAGCAGTCCACAATGTGCATGATGTTGCTAACAGACAGACAGACAAACGAAAAAAAAATGACGCACTTGGTGGCGAACATGTAAAGCAAACTAAATTATGTTGTTCTACCTAGAGCTTCAAAATATCACAAACGCTTACATTTCTTTCTAAGAAATATCTTCACGGCGGACCAACAAAAATGCACTACAGTGTATAAACACTATGTGCTCACTAAAGCATAATATTAAGAAAAGGGGTAAAAGAAAATTAGGTAAAATACAATTTTTCAAATTGCAAACCAATATTATTACGTGTGTATACGCTGATGTTGACCATTATAAATCAATTACCTTTGACTCTTATATTTTATTGTTACTCGCCAAACGCTGTTTTACAAAGCTCGATTACCTTTAGCATCCAGGGGCACAATAAGAAGCTTGTCGTAATCATCACTGGTATATATTGGGGACAGTGACAGCAGGACTTGCTTGAGAGCATTAAACTCTGCCTGAAATGCTGTGTCAGTGATGCCAAGACGCTGTCCATGTGAGAGCTGATTGCGGTAGGTCTTCACTCTCCCAATGTTGGCCTCTATGGAGGTGTCGGAAGCTGGTGGGTTTTCCCATTTAGCATGAGGGTTCAGATTGGTGATGTTTCTTAATAAAACAACTGCAAGTGTAATATCTAAGTCCTGTGTTGTCACAGTTGTTGAAGGGGTGCCAGAGGGGTACAGGAGTTTCATTTGACTCGAGTTTCTTACCTTTCTATTTTTCAATAGCAGTAAGGTATGTTTGACTTGTAGATTGTCAAGTACGTCAAAAAGTTTGTCAGTTTTACTGGGATCAAACAGTCCCGGATAAGCTGCTTTTAGCTGAGTCCTGAGAACATCTCGAAGCACGTCCGTTGCATGCTCTAAGAGCAGGTGCATGCGGAAATAATTTTCTTTTTCATTCCGTGGTATTTCAAATGGAAATATCTGTGCTGTTGCCATGGTCCTTCTCCTGTGAAAATGAGGAAAATATGGAATCCAAGTATTTTATTAATAGTTTTAACATTTTAAACATTCCCCAAACTTAAAACCCAAAACAACTGTAACTTATCTATTTACCTTTGAGTTTCTTGATATACAGACATTGAATCAGAGTAATCAAAGTTGTAATGCCTGGTCTACTTATAATGTGATTAATGAGCATAAAACCGCTGTACCATGGAATATTGTATTGTTGGTCTTTTTGTGGAATTTGATGTTAATAAAATGATGCCAGGTGCATATCATTCCACAGTCATTAAGCTCCCCCAAAGTATTGGTTCAGTATGGGTGACATTTCTATTGTCCATTGTGTGTATGTACACTAATCATTAAAAAATTGATATAAATATGTAATAGTGAAAATAGCAATTTTATTGATACTATAAAATACACCGTGTAAGGTATTGTTGAAATAAAACATGATTAAAACTATTGAGGCGTGAAAGGTTTTACTCGCAGAACTAATTATTGTCAGATTTTACAGGAATGAAACAGGTTACATGCTTCTAAATAGAACTTTTGTTCATCACGACATGTACGTCTATCTAGAGCTTGTGTAATGAAACATTTTTTATATATGTAATGCTAACTTTTTACGGATAGATTATGACCAGTTAAATCGGTTTGGTTTGTGACGCTCGCTAACTGCATGATTTACGAGAAGTCACCAACTTCGGAAGCTTTCCCTAACTTGCATCAGTCTTCTTAGCTCTCCCAACCGTTTTCCCTCAATCTGATCTCTTGGATATTACTTCTGAACGTCTTTTTTTCCCCAAATTTCTTACCTTATGTGGATTCAATGTACCCTCTACCAGGGCCACAGTTATTATTGTGGACATTTTTGGCTGAAGCGACATCAGACCAAAATGACTGTCTATTTATCTAGATACATATCTGTGAATATCTGTTGAAAATCATTCTGTCGCCCTGGTAGAGGGTAGATTCAATGCTGCACTAATGTACGTTGCGGCACGGTACAATTTTTATTACTCAAATTGCACACGTCCACTTGCAATAATTACACGTAAGGTCATGCAACGAGTCGAGTGCACAAGCAAGCGACGCCATTAAAATTAATTACGAAGTCTGGAGGTTAACAGTGTCCAATCCTGAAGTGAAACAGGATGTCGACGACAGTAACATTATATTTCTTATCTAACATAAAATGCCTTATGCTCACCTTCACCTCATTGAACCTTTATTTACACTCATGATTTCATTATAATTTGTGTTGTTTACATTTAATATAAAAAACGATAATTTTCCCATACTTACCAACGGTTAATGAATCCGTTCCGACATTCAAAGTTAGTCTCTATTATCTTTAATTTTTTAAGAAACCTCTGAAATATCTCGTAAGATAACAGAAATTATAGCCATATTTGGAAGCCACGTAATCCGACTGCAAGCACAGATTCCAGAATAATTTCGATATATGCACTGCCTTGGTGGTAAAATGGAATTTAAAGGAAAAATGCAGTGTATTCAGAATACGTCAGTGCACCCTCTAAACTGCACACCAGGTAAAATCATATAACAAGAGCTTTAAGAGAGTTACACTGGCTCCCTGTTAGATCATGCATCCCTTATTCAGAATTTTTACTTTTATGCATGCAATTGTATATCAATTAGCACCTTTTTACGTACTGAAACCAGGCAATCATTTTGCTCTGAAACGTAAGCATTCGCTTAGTTATTGCTGATGCCGTGTAATGCCAGATTGTAATTCTTTGCCCAAATGAATGGAACATTCACCCAATGTGCGTAAAAACTGTATTGTCCGATAACCACATGAAAAAAAGATTTGTAATCATGACCGTGGGGCAGATAAAATGGTACCATACAATCATACCACGCTAGATTTGATTCCAAACACTTAAAGAGGGCATACATGTATAACTCAGTCGGCATAAACGTATTTTACTGTCTCGCACATATTGACTTATGTTCCTTGTATTGTGGCCAGGCTGCACAAACAACAACTGGCACGTTTCTTCAACGGGCGTCCCCCCCCCCCTTAAATAGCCAGACGACGCTACCTGTTAAATTTAGACGGAGGGAAAACCGCTACAATAATGTTAAGCACATGTACGTATTTATGATATGCAACCCTTTTTTGTTCATGACCGAATGAAATTTAAATACTATTTTTTATATCTTAATGAAATAAAACTATATGAAGAGGTCTTCTATCCGTTTCGAACTGTGAAAAAATGAGTGCGTTGTTGATGGCTTTCTTACTTATGTGTGTCCGTGACTACAGTAAGGTCAGTTGGCGCGTTCTAATCTTTAATGTCAAGTGAGCTTAAAATGAGGTTGGTTTATCAGCTGTATGTAGTTGTCTATATCTTTATCAATGGTTGCTATGTACTGTGTGAAAACATGAAATACTTTAATATCATTGTTGAAGATCCTGACTGATGCATGGACATACCCAGTATGCTTTCCTGGAGAATTGGTACCAAAATGTCGACCCACATTTATTGAATTATATGATTAAAAAATAGTAAATATAATAATAAAGCAATATAACAGTAACTGCTTAACTCAAAGTGGAGAAGTATGAAGAATATACTAACATGCAGATGTCGATAATTCAACGCTTACTGAAAGAGGAATATTAAAAGGACATACAAGGCCTCTGTTTATAACCGAGTTGATTGGCGAATTGAGTTACGGATCAAATATGGCGCCACCCACTTGAAAACTTGGTGTGTTACCGCTGCCTACCACGCAGGCTGTTACAGCAGGGTCAGAGCTATAAAAATATTTCATTCTCTTTCTAATATATTTGATCCTCATATCAAATACTCCACATATCAACTTGGGCCTCGTTCACAACCAGTTGATCTGCAAACTAACTTGTCTTCGTATTAAATACGACGTGGCCCATTTGAAAGCGTGCCAAGAATTATTCGCTCTGTCCCACTGAGACGGTGCGCATGGACGGTGGAAATCCATTCTAATATACAAGTGTTTGCAATATTTCATTCGCGGACGATTTACCTTGGTTCTGAACAGAGCCAAAGAATGTTAGGTTGCCAAATTATACGGTGGGTGTCGGGTTCGCACTTCTTCAGATCAAAGACTTACATGTATGCATTATGTGCTCAATATAAACTTCAAAATATCATCGTCCCGCAAATAATGGTTTTACAACAACATCCAAACAAATTATTATAGCAGATACAATGTAAGCGGAATTAGAAAATATATAAAGTACCTGTACGTTTCCTGCCAGTTGAAATTCGCTAGATAAAATGGCGGAGTGTTGATCAGTGGCTGTCTTATCCTCTTTGTGTTCAAAGTGGTGCAACAAACACATTGTCACGTGATTTATGATACGTGCATTTGTTTATTTTATACGATAATCACATTTTTAGATTTTTAGAATATTTCCAAAGAAAGAAGGGTACATTTTGTTCAAATGTTACTTCACGTATTTTGTCTTAAATTTTGGAAATGGTCAGTGTGTTGCTGATGTCACTTATGCATGTGAATGTGTATGCGAGGTTCTTAGACCTCAGTAAAGTCGGTTGGTGCGTTCTTATCGTTCATGCCAAGTGAAAATTTGGTCGCTTCACGGGCTGCTTATAACTGACAGAGGGTTGATATCAACTTTGTGTGCACATAATATTTGACCTTGTATATTTTCTAACACTATGCGCGCTGCGATGGAGTCGTTTCACTAGTCCTAGTTAAATATGTACTGCTATCAAAATAATTTAACAGAAATACCGAAAGTGAAAATGCTATGTACAAAACACGTATTGTACTGTTCTTTTCACTTAAAATTTACCTGTTGAAATTACTGTAAAATTATGTATATTTGTTACGTTTGTGACGGAAATTTAATTAAACTGGGATAGATTATCGGTATGTTAAAATGCATGTAATTTTAAAACCTGGCCCTGGGGGTCCATAGGCCATAACTAATTTTGCTTATTAAATTCTGAGTCCCAAACAATATTCCAGTAGAACTTTGGTCAAAAATATTGTCCCACCCCAAGCTTCATGTGCTTTTATTTATAATTGATCACATCACAGGAGTTAATTGCTATGAGTGGAGGTTTTCATTCCACATACCATATTACCAACATGTAGTGGTACAGAAAATGCAAACTAACGATAAGATATTTATATTTAATACCATTTACTCACATTTATTACATGTACTATCTTAAATATAATATTCCACTGTCATTTCCACCGAGGAAAATAAATGCGCATGTGCCTATTATATTGAAAGACAGCACCAAACGTCAACAAAATTACCGGATCAGCCGTTTAAGTCTTTACCTTGTCATTCTATTTTAACATTCTGTTAAAACAGCTTAGTGAAAGATTATGATAGAAAACCACTGACTTATTTACAGTGGATGGAACTTTTTTGTAAAAAAAAAATGTCAGAAATCTTCTACTTGTATTTATAACAAAACCATTTTTATTTTGAATAATAAATAAATAAATGCCAACACTGAACCATATCTTGGTTATATATACGAGATGCTGACATTAAGAAATGAATGAGACGCTTGTGTTTGGTCCTCTTGATAATGACGCCACACTGGATTAACCTAGTTATTTCCAGCCAGCAAGAACGTCGTGTGTTCTATTTTTCTCTATTGAGATATCGATTAATGCAAAATGACGAATGATTAATGTTTATTAAACACGGTTTTAATAACACTTCATATCACTCTCTCTTCTGTTGTTTGAGTGTTGTAACCGTACGTATACGTACTTCTTTTTTTTTTTACTTTTTACCAGCTTAGTTTCACAATTGCATAAAATTGTTTCTCGATTGAGCTGAATCTCGCCAGATTAGCCTATGCCTAAAATAGAAAATCTAACCTCCATTTCTTCTCTGATAACATGTTAACTCAGTCTACACACATAGCGCACACTGACGTAGACAAGACCCTAGTCTTTTGTCAGTGACCTCTGTCAATTTAGTTGTCCCGCTCTTATCTTTCATGTTATGTGAGCTTACAATGAGGTCGGTACATCAACCATGAATTCACTGAAGGTAGCTATCAGCTGTATTTGATCAAGAAATATTTGGAGATTATTTATAAACGCCCGAGAGTTGCGATAAGACTTAACACGTGGTGGAAAAATTGTGCTCTGTTGATCTGTTAATAGTAATTACCAATTAGAGCAATTTGTTTTTTATTTTATTTAATATCAAATATTTTACACGATCCCTGTTGTGTGGTCTGAACTAATTATCAAATACCTCCTCACCTTCCCCGATCAACAATGTATTGTACCTGTAACAGTACTTAGTAAGTAACTGTAACTGTTGGGTTAAAGGGATAATAACTCTTCGTTTTGGCTAGAAATGAATTTTCCTGGAGTAAACAACAATTTTCCCATACTAACCAAACGTTAAAGAAATACATTTTTACATTCAAAATTAGTCCCTGTTTTTTTTTTTTTTTTTTTTTTTTTTTTTTTTTTTTTTTTTTTTCTAAAAAGTTTGTTTTTTTGTTAAAAGTATAGCCTTCAGTGGAGGACACGTGGTCTGAAGACAAGCTCAGATATCAGAATAATAGCTATAACTGCCGTTTTTGTGGGAAAACAGAATATATTATATTTCTATGAGTTGTTCACAATGTTTTTTATTGTGAAATATAGATCTCACACAAAGAGTTATTATCACTTTAAATATACTCCTCAATGTCTCACCAGTCTAGTTCTACCTATAGCAGTATTGTGACTAGTGTACTGAATAATAAAATAACGTTTGTAGAGTAGATGTACCATTGGCGGATTTGAGGAGCGCTCAGGGGGATCCTGAGCCCCCTTCGATTTCTAAAAAAAATCACACCAATGGTCCTCTTGAATTAGGAATTTTGACTAGTTTAATCATAGGCCTAAATCGTACCAAACTACATGCCAAGGGGGCCTGCCTCGCTTCCGCAGCCTTTCATTCTTAAAAGCTGACCCCCCCCCCCCCCGTTGTATTATAAAGTTTTAATTTACTTGTAGAAATGACTGATAATTTGATGAACTGTCCCTTCTTATTCTACCTTCACCCAAATATGTGCAAGGCGAGCGCATTGTGAATCGATTTACGAAATGCATTCTGATTTTCTATCTGTTAAATAATTATTTCAAGATAAGGATCACCTTTAAATCACCATTTCTTATCAAAAAGCAAGTGAATGTGAACGTAAACAAGTGGATAACAGAATATTTACAGACTTGACATTTAATATGGAATATTTTCTCCAAATCATAATTCGTCAGTTTATCCCCTATTTTGCTGATATTTGACTGATAAATGAAAATAAGGATTAAAATCGTGTTTTAAAAACTTTTGATAATCTGTTCGCTGTCATTGTGAGATCAGTATATTAATTGAATGCGCATGTGAAGCAAACAAAAATATAATGCCTATTTTTAGTCATACGGCAACCATTGGAAGCGATATCCTGGATCTCCATATTTTCCAAATTATCCTCTTTAAAAGAGTTACACGCCACACAAAGGCCCTCTCACGTCAGTGTCTAGTCACAGCAATGGTCGCTGTTACTCCGGACCTCATCTTGCTGCTACCAGAGCTTTCAAGCGACAAGGCATTTAGGGTAGGCTTTTTACAATTTTTTACAGTTTAAGTTGGAATAAAATTCCAGGCAACGGTTAAGACGTGCCCAATTTGGTTCAGTTTTGTTGTAGGACATGCAGGCCGTTTATTCGGCGAGTAATGACCTACCCACATACATGTATTAGCTATATTTGGTTCAAATATGGCGATTTTGATGACCAAGGTTGCTACTCATTCTCTTTGTTCTGTAAGTTATCTGCTATTAAAAGTTCTCTGTGTGAACCGACAAACTCATCGTGCAACCTAACATTGTTCGTAAGGTACCCCCTATCAAATGATGGTCAAGTGGTCCCCAGAGTATTCATTTATTCGATCTGGTTCAGGTTACCATCGATGTCTTACATTGGTGTTTTAGCACCAATGCGGTATCCACTCCAAATAGTGACGCTGTCAATGGTCAATGGCCATAGTTACTTACCTGTTTGTCGGCAACTACTGTATCGAAGAATTTGAAATTTTGCATGCTAGCGGTCGGTTTTTCAGTGCATAAAATTAGTTAAGCAGTGTTTTAAAATATTGTTAAGCTGTGCCAGAATGGCGCAAAAAAGACTTTGCCGGACAAATTATTGTGTCAAACGGAATGTCCAGTAATGTCCAGTCTGATGTACCTACACAGGGACCACGCCCAATGTATCGACATCTTACCACCAGGGTACAGGACTCACTGTCCTTCAGCATGTCCTGCTGCAATTAAACCAAAACCACCCAGTCCGTTTTAAGCTTAGATTATCATACAATGAATGGTGTCATACGTGCCTTAGATCTTCAGAGTGTGCAACAACAAGTGACGCAAAAACGGCAAAATGTAAGCAAGTGTGTTTGTTTATGTGTGTTTGTTTATGGGGGGGGGGGGCAGTTAGTGGTATTTTGTATGTGTAGTTGGATGAAATTAAATAGTCCAGAATAGTGTACGTACAAGTTTGAGAAGTTGAACATGAAAACGTTTTCGACTGATAATAAAAAAAATCAGGAAAAAACGAAACATAGTGTTTAGAAATTTAAACAATTACTATAGCAGCTTTCCGTCATTGCTATGAATCTGACATCGAATTTAGTCCAAAATATTAGTAAATTGAGAATTATTAGCTAAAACGTAAATTGCCCTAATTTGTCAGATAACCAAAAATGCCGGTGATCCAAGCGGAGGGTACGCTTTCCTGAAGGTAGCGGCGACGAACGGCGACGATATTTTTCTGAACAGTGAACCTGTATTAATTACGAAAAGCCCCCTTTTCAACAGGCGTGTTGTATTAATTACTTCATGTCACAAAGTAAATTTATACAGTCAAAACTTTATTCAAGGAAATAGTTTCACGAAATGAACGAGAGTAAAATATAAGGCGGCACAAATATAAGTCATACAACAATGAGTCATGTTATGGGTCATGTTATGGGTCATGTCGGATTATAATAGCATACCTTGATGCAAAACAGTCTATCGTGTCTTCCACCGCGAGTCCCTTTATTTAATATATTGTATTACTCATTACCCATTTCATTTGACACTCTCTCTTTTTCTCTCCCTTCCCCTTTTTTTTTTTGTTAGCAGGGTAAATAATTAAGCACTCAAAATCTGCATCACCAATTTTCAGAAAAAATAAGTCAACGAACCAGTGGGCTGATCCACAACATCCGATACAGCAGAATGAATCAAATAACAGCTAGCACAAACGTATATGCAGATAGCTATAGTGTCACTACGTACATAATCAGCTGCACGCGCGAAGCTGTTCAACAAAAGGATAGTTCGCTACAGGAGCCCGTTTGTTTACACAAGTACTCTAATTGGACGTGGCTACCCAGGCGACCAGGGGATAAGGCTAGTTGCTATATGCCGCCAACAATCGTTTAGCGACCCTATCATTATTCACTCTCTCTATTGTATTTTCCACCGCATTAATCGCAGTGTTATCTTTAAGTGGTTCACGGGGTAAATATACACATTCTTAAAGGATTTGCTTCATGCCGTCAGAATGGCCTGAACGGAACATATTCTTCAGAAAACATGCCCAACTAACGATATCTTTATCCAAATACACAAATTAAAAACTCATTTTGTAAATTTTTGGCTTTAAAAAACGTCCTATTTGCTCGCCCTGAGAGTTAATGAGCTACGTTGTCACATGGTCTGATGACGACAATCGAGCCACTGGAGAAAAGAGCGTGCTTAGCTGATAAACTGAGCTGCATTGTCTACCTGTAAGATGACTTCTCTGGCTTCCGATAAAAGTTCATACTCATTCAAATCTCTTACACGAGGGGGCTAAATCCTCGTGAAGCTGTGTAAAACCATTTCACGTCTAGTCAATTCTTTAACAAGCATTTAATCATGGTTATCCCAAGTTGTATAAAACACTGCATTTGAATGAGTTAAGGGAAATGTTGATTATTGCATATGAGGTCCATGTTATTTGTGAAATTCAATTTATTTTATTAAACCGCTGACACTCCGTCTTGCATACTTTTATTAAACTGAGGTAAACAATGCCCGTTACCTTTACAAGTCCTATCTTAATCATCCATCTAACTGGAACTTCCTTTACCTCTTAATTAGAGGGTTAAATGGCATTCAATT
>NW_019775069.1:1061421-1141003 GCF_001039355.2 Lingula anatina | reverse complement strand
CTTGCACAGTGAAGGTCAACACCTAAGCAGTAGAAGAGTATATATACCTTGGGCAACGGTTCAGCCTTAGTGATCGAACACTGGAGAAAGAAATCCAACGAAGGATAAAAGCAGGATGGGCAGCATATGGGAGGCACAATGACATCTTCAAGAGCAACCTTCCTACCTGCCTGAAAAAGAAAGTGTTCAATGCTTGTGTGCTGCCGGCAATCACCTATGGTTCAGAGACCTGGGCACTGAATGCCTCCATGGAACACAAGGTACAAGTAGCTCAGAGAAAGATGGAAAGAATTATGTTGAACATCAGTCCAAGAGAGCGGAAAACGAATGTATGGTTACGTGAACAGACCAAAGTTAAGGACGTACTGCTCACAGTTAAAGAAATGAAATGAAGGTGGGCAGGACATGTGAAAAGAATGAAGGACAATAGGTGGACAATCAGGCTTACAGAATGGACCCCAAGGTATGGACAAAGAAAAAGAGGAAGGCCGGTCAAACGATGGAGGGATGAATTAGATGACTACTGGAAGTCTTGGAAGAAGAAACCTTGGCCAAACTGGAAATCTGAGGCTCAGGATAGGAAACAAAGGAAAAAGCATGCTGAGGCCTTTGTCCAACAGTGGAACACTATAGGCTCTAAATGATGATGATGACTAAATGATGAGCTATCGAAATAAAAGACGTGCCTTGCACTAACATCGGAGGGAGTCTGTGTTGTGCCCAAATAAATGGCATAACATTTTGTTAACAAAATTGCCTATTACTGGATATAAAAACATTTTGATCTCGACAAAAGATATAACCTGTGAATATACATGCATAAAAACATTGTACAATATGTCTGTAAGAGAGCAATTGAAATAAAAGACGTGCCTTGCACTAACATTGGAGGGGGTTTGTGTTGTGCCCAAATAAATGGCATGATGTTTTTTTTTAACAAAATTGCCTATTAGTGGATATGAACACATTTTGATCTCGACAAAAGATATAACCTGTGAATATACATGTACTATACAGCCAAAATGACTAATTAAAATGTAAAAACGGAACAATCAAACAAACAAAATTAAAACCCTTTCAAACCGTCATGTAGCATTACCTGTAGTTTATTTATCAATTGGAAATCACTTTTGAAGAAACGGGAGGTAGATTTTGTAATTTTTACTCACGTGTTTCCCTAAATTCCCTTTCAAATCCATGGGGTTTATATGTACTTGCCAGATATGGTCATCGGAAGCCGTATGGAGACCACCAAACGGATGCCCATCAGCCAAAAACTGAACCTGAAATCTCGCCCTCTCAGGCATAATGCCATTGTAAGGGACAACACAACCAAAATGGAACGTGTTACCGGTCAGGCGAGGGGGAGTGATCTCCGGACGACCTGCAGCTTCTGGGTAGGCAGCTTAGGGTAAAAAAATGAACACGTTTTATATGGGTCGGAGCGTTTTAATTTTAAAATTAAAATGAAGGAAAATGTAGTTTAAAGTTTGAAAATTCAGAAAAACGATCTACATTACCATCAAATGCAACAAATGATTTTTTTTCGCAAACGTCATTAAATTTTGATTTATGCTATTTTTTACGCAACATGAAACTTGTTTCCAGCACTTGATCAGTACTTAAAAATATGAAATGATGTATCTTACGGATACACTGCTGTCCATCCAGTAACTGCCCAGGGGGGCATTTTTCAGCTCCAGTGCCTGGTTATCAAAGAACAGAACAAATATACATATGGCATTTGGCTGCAAGTTTGATTACTTTAATACTTTATGTTATATTTATTATGATCTTTCCATAACAGCTTAAACTAACTGTAATTGGAAAACTGTTTCAGGATATCAGGTTGAATTTCGTTGCTCTGGAAAATAAAAAAAAAGTATGAGCGAATATTACCTACGCCACAATACGCCATGGGACATGCAGGTGGAGGCTGAACACGATAGATATAAAACCCGTCCATGTTAAAACGACTGGGACAATGTTTGATGTGTATGGTTCCAGTCCAACTACATTCATTATTAGGAATGCCGTAGTTAGCACAAACTCTAGCCTCAGTTTTCGCCCCTTCTTCCAAGGTTGGGTGAGGGTCCCGTAAGAAGACGGGGGCACCAGTTCCGCACTGCATCGGCACAGGCGCCTTAGGCGTGGCATCTGCCATCCGGTCCCCCTGCTTGTCAGTGAATCGGTACCATGACGTAGGGGACAGGTACCTGCAGTAATAAAAAATGCCTCTTTTATAATCAAAATTTAATGCTTGCTCCTTAGGATTTAACAGCGTATCGAGGATACCAGGCTGTAAACCCATCTTCTAACTGTTAACATAATGTAAATGATGTTCTTTGTAAATCTATGGTTTGACTAGTGTATGTTGGGGGTGGGGGTGGGGGGACAGGGACACATTGAATGGTTTAACCTCGATTCGCCCAGCTACATGTAGCAGGCATACTGATAATGATAATAGTAATAAAAATAAATAAAATATTAAATGCAGATAGGAATAGTCTATTAAATTTACCTGTCACATATAAGACTCATCGTTCCTAAGTCAGCTGTTATCGCTCGGTTTCTCACCCATGTCGATGCTTCAAAAATCCGGTATTGGTCAGGATCACCAGGTGTACACGGATCTGCTACTGTCTGTTTAAAGACGCACAGCCCTAGCAAAAAGAGACCGATTGGCCGAGCACGGCGTTTATTCATCTTCAACAATGTTCAACTCCACTGCAAATGCACACCGACAAGTTTGTTTTTAAATGTTACTTTATTGCGCAGTAAAATAAAACAATGACCTTCAAAGTGACTTTATTCGCGTGCTTTTCGGTTAATCACTTCTAAGAAGAGTTAATGGCACTATAAAAACTTCTTATTGGTTTTAATGTGTCCTTGAATTTAAGAACATGCAACCCTTTAAATGTGGTTTTCCACACTAATTTCCATAGAAGTAAAAAAAGGCAATAAAGGTTAAAAACACCACCGAGTGTCATCAAATTTATACGTATATACATACATGTAACTAGCATCAGAATGTGTTCTTTCTTTAATACTGCAATTTTCTCCTGCAGGAGACCTGGGTTGCCTCCAACGAGGGTTTAAAGACACACAGCCCTAGCAAAAAGAGACCGATTTGCCAAGTACGGCGTATATTCATCTTTCACAATGTTTAGCCCCACTGCAAATGTACGAAGCTCTTACACTTTCGGTTCCCAGCTCTGTGTGCGGCTGTTATACTCTACGCGTTTGGAATTAAACACTAACAGATTCACTTCATTGGAGAATCGAACGCCATCATTACTGACTGATATTTGCAATCTAACAACAACATGAACTGCTTGGCCCGCAATTGGTTTCGCTAGCACAGCACTCCGCACTGTACTGGGAATGTGGCAGATCACTTCGCCGAATGACACGAACTCCGCCTTCGTGTTTTTGGTTGTAACATCACTCTCCACGAACTCGTGTCCATTGTATGTCATCTGAAAATACAGGTTTTTTTTATCAAAAGTACTTATTGTACACCTTCAACAACTCCCCCAAGTATTTTTCTCAGCTTTCGGCATTTTTCTCTACACGAAACACGGTTATTTTAGGTGTTATTTAGATTTAAATGCTACAAGAACAAAACTGAAACACTATCATTTGTTTTGGCCGCCAAGTCGATTCATCTTTTAAAAAGTAATAATTACAAACATGCTATGTCCATGTCTACATTTATGTTGTAAATTATTTGGCCAGTCTGTATAACGTCCCAATCGCTGGAACGGGTGCAAACGAATTATTCAAAATAAACAATTCTTCACTCACCACTATGTGTTGTATCTTGCAAGTGAGATTCGAACTCCTGTAGAACGCTCCAGTCGCTTGAAGTCTGGTCGTCAAACATGGCCGTCTGAGCGCATCGCAGGAGCGCGTTTGCACAGCGCGCCCAGATATTCTGAAGAACACGCTGGGGATGCTATCTGTCCTGACCGAGCAGTCCTCAGCAGTGAATCCAGCGTGACAGTGACACTTTCCATTGTCGCACCGACCCTGTCCGCTACATTGGCGAGGACAGCGAAGACGCAAGATTTTCTGAACATTTTCTTTCTCACTGGAAAGCGTGGATGCATACTGGATGCAGCGGTCCTCCATATTGTCGGAAGCGGCTTCTGCAAACGTTATGTCGTTTGTCAACTGGATATGAAAAAATAGAGTGTTTGATTGAAAAAAAGTGTCATGAAAAAGTTGACCTGTGTTATATATTTCTAAATAGTATTGATTTATCGGTAACTTTGGGTGCAGTTTTTGGGAATTAATCTTTCGTCAAAACGGCTAATTATTTGCATACGTGTATCTTTGTCAAATACATCCGCGGATACAGCGATCCTTCCCTTTTCATTAGAAATTGGGTGTTATATGTGGCACCCTTACCCAAAAGGGAGAAAAGGTACACTTTAGGGTTTGCGTTTACGGAAGAGTCAGTTAATAGTCCCCTTTGAGCACGACATATACAATTAAACTGATTAAATGAATAATGTCTTTTCCGCACCTGAATATCAGATATACATTCTTCCATCGTGGAGCTGACGTCAAACCCGGGGAGATCCTTGCACAATGTCGAAATTGAAGAGGTTTCGATGGCCTCACTGCAGATGCGCCTGATCTCCTGAGGTTGGAGCACCACCGGTACTTCGTCAACAGAAACAGCTTTCAACATTAAATCACCCATAGCCTGCACATTCCTCCCGGGTCCATCACCAGGCCCACCAGGCACAACACGGGGTTTTATAACTGCAGGCTGCCGTACAGTTGGGACCACGGGTGTGTACACGTAATCGTCAAATTCCATGACGTCATCAGAGGACATCATAAGGTCCTCAATGTCCCGTCGCTTCCGTTTTCCACATGTCTGAGGAGTGATGATAGGTTTTACTGGCTTCATGTTCGTCAGGTCGGTGGGATCTGGTACAACTTTGGCGTAGTCGCATACGAATCTCTCTTCCCCCGTTTTATTGCAATAGCAGAAGTCTTGAAGGGTTCTTGCCAAAGGTAACGGGCACGGAAGCTTTCGACCGAAGTAGCTGTCTTCAACTGTAACTCTTGATGCGAAAAATAAATAAATAAATACAATAAAAAATAAAGAAAGAAAATAGGACTTATATGAGAGTTATTACATGTAGTTATATCATATTAAATCATGACATATTGAATATTTTACGCTTTGTAAATTAATCTATCTACACATTTTGGTAATGAGCTTTTATAGGCTGATGTCCACAACTTACTTGTTGTTTGAAATGAAATTTGGCAGAGATCCAACGATGTCATTATCACTCTGGTCATCATAATTACCGCACAACCCAGCCATGTGCTTCTTGTAACCACTGGGAACGCTGACTGTTATATCTAGACCCCAATACCTGTTTACGCGGGCCTCCACCCAGGCGCCAGATGTAAACTTCAACTAAAACAGACATGAGTATTCATATATATATATATATATATATATATATATATATATATATATATATATATATATATATAAGTGTGGGGTAATATGTTTTATTAAATCGTATTTAATCATACTGTATTTAAAGGGATAACAACTGTCCATTTTGGCCAAAAAATGAATTTTCCTGGGGTAAACAACAATTTCCCATCCTCACCATCCTTACCTTAAAGAATCCATTTCTACATTCAAAGTTAGTCCCTGGTTTTTTTTTCTAAAAAGAGTATAGCCATCTATGGAGGTCAAATGGTTGAACACGCACTGTATATCTTAGATTGTGACTAAACGTACCACATATTTTTTGCCCGTGGAATCAGAATGGATGTACGTCCCGTTTGGCAACGTCCCAGTGATAGCAGTAGTCCTGTAATACACTCTCGGTTGTAGTTTTGTTTTTCGGAGTTGGTCCACGTTACCATGGCAAAGGTCTACTATTAAGATGTGGGGACCTTCCCTCGCCGCCACCCCACAGTTGCATGCTACGCCAGAGCTCGAGCAAGACCAGTGCCGTTCGCGAACCTTGAACAGAAAATAAATAAGTTTTTCGAAAATGAAATAAAAAGTAAAAACCCGGTAATTGATACAAAAAGATAACATCGAAACCCTTCTTTTTCGATCACCAAAGGCTTAACCTTACAATTGATTTAACAACTTGTCAATGTAGCTATTTCTCGAAAAACTTTAAATGAAATTGTTACCTCAAATTCACCATATTTTGATCTAGTTAGGACGAATTCTCCAAACTCACGCAGGATATCAAATCGTCTATAAAAATAAGAAGACACACGAGATTTAAAAGATAATTTCATTCCATTAGTCACTAACAAAAAACGGGCCAGACTTCTGCACTTTCTTGAAAATCCCCATTATTCTCAAATTCTCATTTGACGACGACGGTAAGCATGGGTAACACAGCTTGGAAGCTTGTGTAAGGGTTATATTGCAGTTATATTTAAAAAAAAGAAAAAAAACTACAGAAGGCTGACGAAAGTATTGCACCACCCGTGTGAATAATGCGCTATGTGACATGTGGGCCCGCTCTTGAAAAAGTGATGCACGGTTTATTGCTCGCGTAACCAGTGATGAATTTTCCTCCATGTGTTCTATAAATGGTGACATCGAAGGTGTAACACCCTAATGGGCGCCAAGTTGCTACTATGGTGAAGGTACAGGAGGTCACAAATGAAGAAAGGAAAGAAAACGATTCTCTGAGGGAGAAAGATATAGATGTCCCCAGACAGCCACCAGACATAGTGTGTTTGGTAAGACTGTATACGGAGTTTGCAGAAGGATGGAAGACACTGGTAATGGCCATAAGTTACCACAAAGTAGCCTGAAGAACACTAGTGCCAGAGACAACAGGCGTCCTTTTTGCTGTCAAAGCTTAGGGAATTTGAATCGTGCAGCGAGTTAGCTTTGCTGTGCTTGCGCAAAAGAACTGGCCAAAGAAGCATCCATGCTTCTAAAACTATCACAAGGGTTCCCAGATGGAAACCACTTATCACCTTGATAAACAGATGAATATGAGTGACATGCGCTGCAAGTAGCATTGCATGGACCGTAGGTCAGAACTGGGGCCATTTTGGATTTTCTGATGAGATCATATTTAGTGTTTACAACATGGGTGGACGAATGAAGGTATGGAGAACAACGTCCACTTCTTATCTGCCAAAGAATATGCATTTCCTTGCCAGACAGTGCACTTACATAATGGTTTGGGGGTGTATTAGTTTCTTCGCAATTGGTGAACTGGGGTTGGTGCTGGAAACCTGAACGACCGGGTGGACTGGCTTGCCCAATCACCAGACGCAAACCCCATTGAAAACTGTGAAGTGAGAGGATAGCCCCTTTACCAGAAACGCCCTCATCCAAAGTGTCTTTACAGCTTGTGCAAACATAGCTCTCAGAAGATTACTAAACCGTTATCAGTTTATGCCCAGAAGGATCCTACAAAACATAAATGCTGACATAAAAACATGCTTTTGTAAGGGCAAACCACTGGCTTGTAAATCTGTAGTAAAGATACTAAGACCCCATTTCCAGAGATTAGCTCGATCTACTTTAGATCGACCTAACTCCCTGGGGGTTCACGCTAAATTGCTGTCAGGCGAGCGGACACGAAAGTTAATTACCCCCTTACAGCTTGTAGTAGGCGGGACGGACATTTAAGCCGGATTATCTGACAGTAATCTAGTGAGACTCCCCGCGGGGATAGATCGATCTAAAAGCTCTGGGAATACACCCTAACTTGACATAATCAGTTTTTAATAAAATACCAATTTAAAAACCTAACGTATCCAATTGTTCACCTTAAAACGAAATGGTGCAATGCTTTTGTCACCCTTATGTAAATAAATAAATTACATAAAAAGACTTGTATAAATTTTATAAAAAGGCTTTTTTAAAATTACATGAAAAGCGCCACTTAGTTCGGCACATGCAACTTCACTTTCATTTAATTGAATGATAAAAACCCAATCAAATTTGATTTATTACCAGACTTGACTTAACATCCTTACCACAAGATTCGTGAACATTTAACAAGAGCATATTATCGTTAGCTAACATCATTCGCATCCAATTTACTATTTAAATGATTTTATGAGGAAGAGCAGGCATTTTGATAAACATGTCTCGTATGGTTTATCACATGTATGTAATAAATTTTCCCTTAGGATTACTCACCTGCCATCAAATGTTTTCAGATGGGGATCCGTGACACTAGTGCAAATTCCCGTGTTCACATCTACTGTGGTTACCTAGACATTAATGTATTTAAGCCTCTAATTAGAGCCTCTAATTGACTTCTTGTTGTAAATATAGTAACGCTGTCTCTTCCTTCCAAGAAGCAGAATGCAGATTTATCTTCATTTTGACTTTTGCATTTTACCTTTCCCGCAGTACCAAATTTTGCAATTTTTTAAATGGTGAGATGCCAATGCTTCTTTTCTAATTACTATTTTAGTGTTCATTTTTGGCATAAAAAAACGTTCAGATAGTTTATAATGTCTCGTCTACGTGTGATATTCAATGTTGCAGAGAGATTTTTTTCAGTAGCGGTGACCGCAGGGTTGCATACTGTAAATTCCGGTTTGTGAAATTCTGGATCAGCCTCTTTCCACAAAGTTTTCTGGATCTCCCCTAAGCTGTCTAGCGACAATTATGACAGAAGGATTACATTTACTGCTAGTACTGAGATTAACTTAATCAGACAACCTTAACCGAGAATGGTCGACTTATCTGCAGTCACAAAGTTTGGCTAGGCGTAAGTTAGCTGCGTTTGACTATCGTGGTTAGTCATTTTGACTAACACCAGTCTGGTCTCTGCGAGTAGCGTCTTATTGTGTGTTGTAGCACATATCATGTGGTGCACATTTCATTACCAAAATTGTTTTGACATTTAGATAACTCGGATGTACGTTTCCTATGATAAAAAAGCAACACTTTTGAGTATACATGTATAAAATATAATGTAAAATCAATTTACCTGGAATGCTGGAAGAACATAATTTTCCCAAATGCTCTGTCCCAGCGCCGCTGGTATTGGTGTAAAATACAACAGTTTGGGGATGTTTGGTCGACCAGATGGCCGCGCATTGTCCATCACGGCTTGTATTTTGACGGGTTTGCTTCCAAACAATTTATGTGCCGTCTGATTCCAGTCTCGTTGAAGGAATATCGTCTCGCATGTAGATGTTACGACGGTCTTGGCCACACCGGGGCTCTCAGTGCGCAGGGTTACAGAAAGTTGGCTCTCCAAACCAGGTATAAACATAATTTTGTGTGTCTCCATGGTGACAGGAATTGTTGAATATAACTGGATTTCTGTGGGTTCCGGTGCGTCTTTCCGCACGACTATCTGGTTGATGTCATTACCGTTAATATCTGCTATCTGGAGACGATGACAAGCATGATGAAAGACAGAATGTGCCTATTTTGCAATTGCATAAAATAACTTTTATTTTGTGCAAAATAATGGCGCGAATTAGTGGTAAAATAATTGAGCTAAGAATAAGTTCGTTCCAACCGAAATTAAAATTGCCATCTCTCTCACGCCATAATGACTTTCTGCGTGTGTGGGGTCTCCTTTTTAATTATAATTTCTGCAGTTCAGGTTTTTAAGGGTGGTATTTTTTTAATTGTTTCGTCATAAATATTCAATGAAATAAGACACATATAGAGCATTTATTACTATAGTAATATAATTTTTTTTAATCAGTAAAAACTGAGTTTACAATATACTGTAAAAGCAGATCTACAATATACGGAAACAAACCTTTATTCCAGCAAAGTAGTTATTTCTGCTGATGACAGGTCTGCTTGTAATGGCGTGGCCGCTCCAATAAGGACGAACCTGACATCTTATCTGTTAAAAATAATTGCCCCACAAGATTTAAATATGTTTGCAGAACTTCACTCCAAAGGAATAAAAATGTCTTGCATAAAAACATTGTACAATATGTCTGTAGAGAGAGCAATTGAAATAAAAGACGTGCCTTGCACTAACATTGGAGGGGGTTTGTGTTGTGCCCAAATAAATGGCATGATGTTTTTTTTTAACAAAATTGCCTATTAGTGGATATGAACACATTTTGATCTCGACAAAAGATATAACCTGTGAATATACATGTACTATACAGCCAAAATGACTAATTAAAATGTAAAAACGGAACAATCAAACAAACAAAATTAAAACCCTTTCAAACCGTCATGTAGTATTACCTGTAGTTTATTTATCAATTGGAAATCATTTTTGAAGAAACAAAAGGTAGATTTTGTAATTTTTACTCACGTGTTTCCCTAAATTCCCCTTCAAATCCATGGGGTTCATATGTACGTGCCAGTTATGGTCATCGGAAGCCGTATGGAGACCACCAAACGGATGTCCATCAGCCAAAAACTGAACCTGAAATCTCGCCCTCTCAGGCATAATGCCATTGTAACGGACAACACAACCAAAATGGAACGTGTTACCGGTCAGGCGAGGGGGAGTAATCTCCGGGCGACCTGCAGCTTCTGGATAGGCAACTTACGGTAAAAGGGTGAACATGTTTTAGATGGGTAGGAACAATAAGGAAAACGGTCTTCATTACCATTTAAGGGTTTTTCAGAAACATCATTTAATTCTAATTTATGCGATTTTTTTACGCAAAATGTAACATGATATGATGTACAGGCCTACCCAACTACCAGACTCGGCACCGAATGATCCAGAATTCACCGGTATATCGGACCACACTACCCGTTTTCAAGGTGTGTGTCAGATCGCATTTCGGAGTATTAGTCAGAACACCGACAGGATGAGCCCACGCTCGGCCGTCACCTTGATTGGATAGTAAACGATTGTCGTAAAACGCTATATGATTTTAAAACCGGGTGCATAAATTTGAAAACCACCTAGAACAACCTTAGACTGCCACATTAATCTAAAAGAATGCGAAAACGCCTTATCAAAAGTGGTTAAAGCATTCAAACCGAATGTCGTAAAGTCCCCATATACCCCATGTAGACAATAAAATAGAGTAGTCTAAAGTAAGAGTACAGTATAAGGTTGCTCTGGGTGGCTTTCAAATTTATGCATCCGGGTTTTAAATCATATTACGACAATCGTTTATTATCCAATCAAGGTGACAGCCGAGCGTGAATGAGCCCGCGGTCGTCATACAAAATTTGTTCTGGGGCATGATACTCCGAAATGCGATCTGACACACACCTTGAAAACGGGTAGTGTGGTCCGATATACCGGTTAATTCAGGATCATTATGTGCCGAGTCTGGTAGTTGGGTAGACCTGATGTATCTTGTCAGTAACTTACGGATACAATGCTGTCCATCCAGTAACTTCCCAGGGGGGCATTTTTCAGCTCCAGTGCCTTGTTAACAAAGAACGGAACAAATATAGGCCTACATATGGCATTTGGCTGCAAGTTTGATTACTTTAATACTTTTATTGTATGTTATATTTATTATAGTCTTTCCATAACATCTTAAATTAACTGTAATTGGTAATACTGTTTCAGGATATAAGGGTGGATTTCGTTGCTCTGGAAAAAAGTATAAGTGAATATTACCTACGCCACAATACGCCATGGGACAAGCAGGTGGAGGCTGAACACGATAGATGTAAAACCCGTCCATATCGAACCGACTAGGACAATGCTTGATGTAGACGATTCCAGTCCAACTACAATCATCATTAGGAATGCCGTAGTTAGCACAGACTCTAGCTTCAGTTTTCTCCCCTTCTTCCAAGGTTGGGTGAGGGTCTCGTAAGAAGACGGGGGCACCAGTTCCGCACTGCATCGGCACAGGCGCCTTAGGCGTGGCATCTGCCATCCGGTCCCCCTGCTTGTCAGTGAATCGGTACCATGACGTAGGGGACAGGTACCTGCAGTAATAAAAGATGCCTCTTTTGCAACCAAATTTTAATGCCTGCTCCTAAAAGAGGTAGGAGTTTCAGGTTTTAACAGATCCATTTAAGGGATAACAACTGTTCATTTAAGCCAAAAATTGATTTTCCTGGGGTAAAGGGCAATTTTCCCATAGGCCCTACTTACCAATAGTTACTGAATCCATTCTGATATTCAAAGTTAGTCCTGTTTTTTTTTTTCTAAAAAGTTTTTTTTGTAATGTTCTCTTAAGAGATTATTATAGAGTGTAGCCATCATTGGAGGTCACGTGATGTGATAGCAAGCACAAATTCCAGACAAATTCCAGAATAATTGCGTTAAATGACGTATGTATTTCTATGAAATGTTTACAATGTATTTATTGTGAAATATGGATATCATACGCAGAGTTGTTATCCCTTAAAGAACAAGCATAAGGTGTAAAGCTGTTTTCTCTAGTATTTCGAGGTTACCACACTTTAAACTTACCAAAAGTTAAACCTTTAACATTATATTAATGACGTTCTGTGTGAATCTATGGTTTTACTGGTGGGTCTCACTGGGATGTGTGTGTGTGTGCGTGCGGGGGGGGGGGGGGGGGGGAAATGGCCAAATTGAATGGTAGGCCTATAACCTCTATTCGCCCAGCATGGGTGCATGCAGTAGGCTTGCTCATAATGATAACAGTAACAAAAATAATTGAAATATTAATGCAGATAGGAACAGTTTAAATTTACCTGTCGCATATAAGACTCATCGTTACTAAGTCAGCTGTTATCGCTCGGTTTCTTACCCATGTCGACGCTTCAAAAGTCCGGTATTGGTCAGGATCACCAGGTGTACACGGATCTGCTACTGTCTGTATAAAGACAACGTTCAGCACCAGCAAAAAGAGACCGATTTGCTGAGCACGGCGTTTATTCATCATCCACAATGTTCAGTCCCACTGCAAATGTACACCGACAAGTTTGTTTTTAAATGTTACTTTATTGCGCAGTAAAATACAATCATGACCTTCAAAGTGACTTTATTCACGTACTTTTCAGTTAATCACTTCCAAGAAGAGTTAATGGCACTATAAAAACTTTTTCCTGGTTTTAATGTGTTCTTGAATTTAGGAAAATGCATCCCCTTACATAAAGGTTTTCCACAGTGATTTCTATAGAAGTAAAAAAATGCAATAAATATCAAAAGACACCATGCACCGAATGTCTTCAAATTTATACACAATTACCATCGGAATGTTCTCCTTAAAAGTCACAAGTCTACTGGCGAATGCATCTACAGCGTACGTCAATATCTCCTGTATAAAATAGGAGGCGCGTCTTGCCTCCATCTCATCCTAAATTCTGTATTCAGAGAAAGTAGAGACTGCCGCGGATGATGGACTGAGAGGGAGTGAAATGCTAAAACTAAAATATCGGAAGGGGAGCTGTGAGCTTATAGGTTAAGGCAAAAAGCACAAGGATCTTAATACTCAAATTTTGAAAGTTTCATATTTTATCGTTTTGCTTAACAAACTGTCAACCTTCCCTGGTTCCCACGGGGTAATGAATCTTACCGATGCTTTGACTTGGACAAACTAACTGTCTTTAATAATTTTAAAAAAGTAAAAATTTTAAATAAATGAATGAAAACTCGATGGTGATGTTATAATGATTTTTTATGAAAATCGTAGGCCTACTACCGGAGTTGCAAATCAGGCCTATTAGGCTACTTGTTATTATAGAAACGGCAAACAAAAACTGGCGATACTGAATATAAAGAACTACGTACAGTGTAGCCTACCTGTACTATATTGGAGGCCTAGACGTAGGTTGCATAATGACTTTGGACATGCTCGTTTTCTGAAAAACAAAATATCATTATCAAGAATTAACTTTTTCGGTTTGGTACTGTTAGCATCTCTCTCTCTCTCTTCCTTGCTGTTGGTCCTCTTTGCGGTAAAAATATATAAATAAATGAACAATTTAAAAACACGTTATCGTTATAAGGCCGACATCATGGTCTTTTTTTAGGCCTATGAATAAATCGATTTTAGTACAAAAAGATAAAAAGAATTCGCGTTCCCCTTTCCTTTTATTTAAAATCAGATTTAATGGTTTATGGAAATTTGAACACTTGTTTTATGCACCCGAAATACCATTTACTATACTGGATGCATTCTAAACATTACATAATACAGCAAGAAGATTGTGCGACAATTTAATCCAACCAAAGCACCGGACATATTCCATTGATGTTGTCTTCGGAACATCACAAATCGGAACACCTGTCGTGCAAAGGTCAAGGTCAAGAATACTGCGCAACCGCGTAATACGGATGGTCTTTCTGAGAAAGCATGAAGGGTAAGATCGTTTAGATCCATTTTCTTTGATGCAAGCTGAATGAGCTCAAATACACTTGTAATGTTAGTGAATTGAGGCATTATTCTTAAGTTAACAGTAATACCCCAAAATCTGCAATTAAGCTCTGGAATTGAATTATTCAGCGAAGCAGACCAACATGTTGTTATGTACCTTTACATATACATATGAGATGAATGTCCTAAACTTATATAATTTTGTACGCTTAATTCAAGCGTGGGCTAGAAATAGGACATTTCGTTTTAGACTTACTCAGTGGATAACGCAATTCAAAATTCCACGGTTCGTGTCAGATTTACGTAAGGTAGCGCAAAGAAAACCCAAGTCCACATAATGACCAGTTTAATGGTTTATTGGTTGACGATCTCTAACTACATGGTCTATACGTGAAGCCTCCAACTTCTAAGCCGTCTCCCATAGCTCCGTCGAGCGGTCACCTTCGAGTCTTCTTCAGTCTGCCCCCCCAATATTATTTCTAGACGTCTTTTATACGTATTTCTTATCTATAGGTGGATTCTGTGCTGCAGTATTTGGCGGTACATACTAATTTTAATTATTCAAATTGCACACGTCCACTTAAGTTACATGACTACAGGTAAGGCCATAAAACGAGTCGAGTGCACAAGCAATCGACTCTAATCAAATTAATTTACATGTCTGGGAATTATATTTGTGAACACTACAATGTGAATTTTAGAAAAAGAAAAAGGCACCTGGCACACTTGGTTCTTTGACTTTGACGTAACCTCGAGCTACGGCTCCAGGGTTTTACCTCAGAAATATTCGTTTTGGTAGGAAAACCCTGTGGAGTGGACCTTACACGTTAATCGACAGAACACCCTACTCATCTGGAGCAGAAGTATAATATACAGTTTGGTTGAGGAATTGGTGCCAGCTGTACACTAAGAAACAAGTGTTTAGTGGCTATAATTTGTAAGAGATAGAATTTTATTAAAAGTTCTGTGTATAATTTTTAAAGCAGTTACAGAAAATGGAACCATTATATATCTCAGAACTCACTCGGCCACATTAGCATGGACGGATTACTAGGACTTTAACTTTTAAGCATTTACTCTTAGAACATGCTGCTTCAGAGAAAAAAGCTAATACATTTTATGGTGTATGGGCTTTAAATTTATTATATACGTAAACTATGGAATAGTTTCTTATTCAAATGAGAGCCATAGATAACTTGTACAATTTTAACAAACAATTTAAAGACTTACATTTTTTTAAACAGTGAATTGTGATTGATCAAGCAGTTTTTATTTTTTTTTTTTTATCTTGTAGATTATTCTTTATTGTGATCAAAAATTAGACTCAAAATTTGAGGTTTTTAACAAGCTGTTTATAATTTTTATGATTAGTTTGCCATTTTTACATGTAGCTCTCAATTTTGTCATTTTAAAATCTTTATCAACTGTAATGTTTAGTTCTTAGATTATAAGACAGATTGAGATTTTAAATGAAATGCATCATATAAAAATACATTATATCTGATAATATTATCATTTTTATTAAGTGATTCTGATTCCACAAACCATAACATTGTAAAATGCCAGCAATCTTTCACCCATTAGTCATATGCCAGAGTTGGAATTATTTGACTTATTCATCCAGATATACGTTATTGTTATTTCAGATGATGAAATCGCACTGGACAGTATGGAATATGGTCCTCTTGGCAGTGACCCTAGTGCTTAATCCAGTAAGAACTACTGAGGAGCATTTGAGCAGGTGTTGGTGGAAAGTGGAAGCGACAGAGACCGCAAACCCTTATCATGTAGTACAGGCTGTCAATGTTTTAAAACCAGAACAACCCTTAAATAGTTCAATGGAATCTGATGTATTTCATCTTACGGCTCATGGTCAGGTGAAAACAGTTTTGTGTACTTACTATGTTAATCGACTTTGGCAAAAAAGAGAGTACATATTGTAGTGCCATGTTGTTTATAAATTTATTTAAGAAAAGAAGGAATGCAGAGAGAAAGATAAAAAAGTTAGCTAAAATGAAAGAGGTGTTGAAATTTGAAGGTCAACACCACCACATGTTTATGATATTTTGATATTTTTTTATTGATGTCTAAGGTTTGGCAAATATACTCTTATTTTTAGGAGGATAGTGCTGTATTCCCATATTTTTTGCGGGTCAGAGTTGTGTGTGGAGAAACGGTTTGTATAACTGAATGTGCTCTAGGCTGGAGATTTATCTAGTTTCACTTGGGTCACTATTTATACTCAGCGCTTCACTGACTGGGGCTTTGGTAAACCAACAGACACTGTAATTTGAAATTAAAATTCCATGATTATTGATAGGCATACTATAGGCTTTAATTTAGCTGTCAGATTCTTGGAATTTCCCACTTAATATCCAGTCTTCCCAATGGTATTATTTACTATTGGCCTGTTGTTATGAATTATGAGGCTTAGTGAGACACTTTTTTTTATTGATTTCTTTAAATTTTTGCACAATATCTCCTGACCATTTTGGATGTAAAAAAAAGAGAGACTGAAATAAAAAAAGTAAAAAAGTAAAAAAAAAAGTTTCAATGCAAAAAAAATTGTCTTTGAACCAATTCATAATACCTACTGTTGGGAAGGTTTTGTTGAACCACAGCCTTAATCTGAAAGTTAAATTATTAATTACAAATTTGACATTTTCCATTTAGGACATGTGGGATACGCCCAGAAAGCTGGCAATGACAGGGTTCACCCCCAATGTGATGACATCTTTAGGACCAAAGGATAAACAATTACATTATACTGGACTGATACAAAATTTTTACAAAGGACAACTTGTAGACCTAAAGAACACATCAGGTAAAGTTTAGTGGATTTTGAAGATGAAAAATATCAATACTTATATATTATAATGTGGGATATTTGACTGTGGTGGCACTAACTTCTCTCTGTATGCATGTGCAAAACAAGAACAGTTTCCCAGGGAGTTGACTTAACTTTATCATTGTCTCTGACCAAACGATGATACTTTGTTATGTGACATTTTCTGTGTGGTATTGCCAATAAATATAACTTATTTTCATCACGTCTCTTTTTTTATGGTGCCTTTTTTTCAGAGAGAGTTGATTTATTCTTTTTTGATTATTTTTTAATTTTTATCTCCTAGGTCAGTTCTTGGTGTGACTTCAGGTTGCTTTGTATGCACAGTAATCTAAAGTTTAAAAAAGAGCTTGCCTGTAATTTGACTTTTGTTTTATACAGTACAATTTCTTATAGGACAGTTTCATACTTTTTATCTACCATCTGTGTTTAGGACATAGACTTAAAAACATTAAACTATTTTATAGGCTGCCACTTGTTTTGATATGTCTAAATACGGATTGTAGAAGAATTCAGTCTTTTGTCCTCAAATCCCCTTTTCATGTCAGTTTTAGACAGTCTCTGCTTATCATTTGCCTTTCTCTATTCCTTCTCCTGTCTGCCTGTAGCTTCCTCTACTTGTGATTGCTTATTGTGTGAACCTGCTTGGCTGGTGCCTCTGGCCACCACGGGGTTGGAACACCATATCCCTGTCTCTGTTAACCAACCTGGAATGGAACAATATGTAACTCCTCTTAGGTAGATAACTCACAGTGCTCAAGTTGTTTATATTGAAGTTTCTTGTTTAATGTTTGGTATGCTTTATTGTGCCTCTTAAGAAACTTTAATCTGTTCTGGGTATTCTTTTCATTTTATGTTATGTGTAAGTGTTTTTATATATTGTTACCTTTTTTATGTGGTGTTGAAGGTTTGACTTTTCTGTGACTTTCTAATTTTCATATGTGTTTTAAAAACTTTCTAAAAATATTCAGAGCAAGGTATAATTTCCTTTAGGATTGTTGACGGAATTTATTCATTTATTTCTATGAAGTTGTATGACATCCACCATGTAATAGCAGTTGTGTCTTTAATTTTTCTTTTCTCTTTAAAGTGGTGATATCCATCCTTTGTGGAAATGCAATAAATCAAAAATTTCATTACAGATATCATTTCCTTGTAAAAATTCAAATTGCAGAACGTTGCTGTATCTTGACACTCTGTCACAGCAAGCACAGTTAAACGCCAGCAATCTAGATACAGTGTTTCAAGAATTGGCGTCTGGGAGGACTTTTCCCTTGCCCTACCTTCCTCACCTGTCCTCTAGCATGGCCCTTGGAGGATTTACTCACCAGAATATCATCATCATCAGCAATGATGAGTTTAGGAATTATGTATCATTAAAGGTTATTATAGATTTTTTGTAAATCCTTATTGGGGATGAATCTAGAATATGAATTGTTCTTGCTGACACTCTAAATGTAATCCCAGTGCCTTTAATGATTTATAAAATAGAAGAGTGAGTAGAATACTAGATCAATCCTTCTTGTACATTTTAAATGCTGTGATTTAAGGTACTTGTGCTGATCAAAATATCAGTAATTCTCACCAGTGAATGTTTTGTTTCAGGCTTTAAATGATTCCTTTGACAGTTCAATGGTGTCTGTTACCTCTTTGAGGGAAAGTTATCTTCTTTTAACCTCAGTATGTATAAAGAATTAGATTAGAAAATTTTTGCTAATTGCCAAATTGTAACATATTTTTGTCTTAAGTATGCCTAATAGCTGTATGACCATGAACACCACAAATTTTTGAACATGGAAGTCTCTTTAGAGCTGTTGGATGACTTTGCCAATGTGTCACATGGCCCTGTTCTCTGAGGCCTTTGTTATCATGTTCTTATCCTGGGAGAGGGGATCANGCTAGGTCAGTTCTTGGTGTGACTTCAGGTTGCTTTGTAAGCACAGTAATCTAAAGTTTAAAAAAGAGCTTGCCTGTAATTTGACTTTTGTTTTATACAGTACAATTTCTTATAGGACAGTTTCATACTTTTTATCTACCATCTGTGTTTAGGACATAGACTTAAAAACATAAAACCACTAACTATTTTATAGGCTGCCACTTGTTTTGATATGTCTAAATACGGATTGTAGAAGAATTCAGTCTTTTGTCCTCAAATCCCCTTTTCACGTCAGTTTTAGACAGTCTCTGCTTATCATTTGCCTTTCTCTATTCCTTCTCCTGTCTGCCTGTAGCTTCCTCTACTTGTGATTGCTTATTGTGTGAACCTGCTTGGCTGGTGCCTCTGGCCACCACGGGGTTGGAACACCATATCCCTGTCTCTGTTAACCAACCTGGAATGGAACAATATGTAACTCCTCTTAGGTAGATAACTCACAGTGCTCAAGTTGTTTATATTGAAGTTTCTTGTTTAATGTTTGGTATGCTTCATTGTGCCTTTTAAGAAACTTTAATCTGTTCTGGGTATTCTTTTCATTTTACGGTATGTGTAAGTGTTTTTATATATTGTTACCTTTTTTATGTGGTGTTGAAGGTTTGACTTTTCTGTGACTTTCTAATTTTCATATGTGTTTTTAAAACTTTCTAAAAATATTCAGAGCAAGGTATAATTTCCTTTAGGATTGTTGACGGAATTTATTCATTTATTTCTATGAAGTTGTATGACATCCACCATGTAATAGCAGTTGTGTCTTTAATTTTTCTTTTCTCTTTAAAGTGGTGATATCCATCCTTTGTGGAAATGCAATAAATCAAAAATTTCATTACAGATATCATTTCCTTGTAAAAATTCAAATTGCAGAACGTTGCTGTATCTTGACACTCTGTCACAGCAAGCACAGTTAAACGCCAGCAATCTAGATACAGTGTTTCAAGAATTGGCGTCTGGAAGGACTTTTCCCTTGCCCTACCTTCCTCACCTGTCCTCTAGCATGGCCCTTGGAGGATTTACTCACCAGAATATCATCATCATCAGCAATGATGAGTTTAGGAATTATGTATCATTAAAGGTTATTATAGAATTTTTGTAAATCCTTATTGGGGATGAATCTAGAATATGAACTGTTCTTGCTGACACTCTAAATGTAATCCCAGTGCCTTTAATGATTTATAAAAGAGAAGAGTGAGTAGAATACTAGATCATTCCTTCTTGTACTTTTTAAATGCTGTGATTTAAGGTACTTGTGCTAATCAAAATATCAGTAATTCTCACCAGTGAATGTTTTGTTTTGTTTTGTTTTGTTTCAGGCTTTAAATGATTCCTTTGACAGTTCAATGATGTCTGTTACCTCTTTGAGGGAAAGTTATCTTCTTTTAACCTCAGTATGTATAAAGAATTAGATTAGAAAATTTTTGCTAATTGCCAAATTGTAACATATTTTTGTCTTAAGTATGCCTAATAGCTGTATGACCATGAACACCACAAATTTTTGAACATGGAAGTCTCTTTAGAGCTGTTGGATGACTTTGCCAATTTGTCACATGGCCCTAGGCCTGTTCTCTAAGGCCTTTGTTATCATGTTCTTATCCTGAGAGAGGGGATCATAAGCCTGTATTGTCACCTTATATATCATTTTCTATTTAAGACTGCCCTATACCAAATGCCAGTGAATGGATCTCCTAACCTCAGTGTGGTTACCATGCTAAATAAGCCACTGAAGAAGGTGATACTGCCCAGTCAAACCAGGGCCTACAGCATACATGTCTTACTCCTTGGTACTGGCCAAGAAGAGGGAAAGATATTCATAGCACCATTAAAGAAAAAATCGGGTAACTTCAAGAAATTAGATCAACTTACTGCATGTGTTGGACTTGGAGCCAGACTTAAATTGAGTTTAATTTTTGAAAAAAGCTTAAACTTTGTAGTTGATTCAAAAGTTCTTGACATAAAGACTACCAGTACCTTTATACCGTAAGTTTTATTCCAGATGAGTTGGAGTTTTCTGAACTGGTTGACATGCATGGTAAGCACCCTTGTGATATGTATCCAACAGCAGACTATGACAACTGCACTGTGATAGATGCCACATTGGCTGCAGACCTGGACAACACCATCTCTGTACTGTTGTACTTGACAAAATCACCCAACCAACTTGGCTTCTATGCCCTGGTATCTCTATCTGGTAGGTGTAGTTAGGAAAAATGTTGTAATTTGAGATTTTTGAAATTCTGAATGCATTTTTTAGAGAGTTAAGATTTTTGACCGCTATTTGCGTGGCATTTTATTTATGCACATACTGAGCAGTTTCATGAATTTTATGTTTATATTTAATAGTTTGTTGATACATTTTTTATATAATATGAGATGTCTGCATCTTTTTTTTCTAAAGCATGGTAAAGGATATTACATAGTGAATTGTAATTTTTTGGCATGCAAGACTAAATATTCTTAGTTTAAGTAACATATACTTTTATTTTATGGATGGGCATAGGGATGATTTAAAGATTATGGTGACGGGAAAAGATAAGTAACATAAATTACTATATATATATATATATATATATATATATATGTGTGAAAGTAGCTGGTAACTTTAAGTCAGAATTTTTTCAATTCTTTTAGCTGCCAGTGCCCTTCAGTATGAATGGCAGAGTTTAATAGAATTCCCCAATGATTTGTCTCGTGCTCAAGATTATTCAACCACTTGCCGCTTCCCTGTTATCAGTTCTGGAGAGGATTTTGAAATCCGTCTCACTGGATTGACTTCTGCTGGCCATGTCAGCCGTCATCTTTTTATGTGGGGAAATGTCATTATACACAGGTAAAACCTGTGATATTACCCTTACTTTATGAGGAAAGAGGCTACTTTTCTAGATTAATCTTCTCAGATTACATAGTGTTATGCATATATTTCTCAGTTGTCACAAATCTTACTGGACTGGTTTTCATTCTAAAGGGTATATATTTTTTACATCAGATGGATTAATTTAAGTTTCTCTCAAATNCCTAGGTCAGTTCTTGGTGTGACTTCAGGTTGCTTTGTATGCACAGTAATCTAAAGTTTAAAAAAGAGCTTGCCTGTAATTTGACTTTTGTTTTATACAGTACAATTTCTTATAGGACAGTTTCATACTTTTTATCTACCATCTGTGTTTAGGACATAGACTTAAAAACATTAAACTATTTTATAGGCTGCCACTTGTTTTGATATGTCTAAATACGGATTGTAGAAGAATTCAGTCTTTTGTCCTCAAATCCCCTTTTCATGTCAGTTTTAGACAGTCTCTGCTTATCATTTGCCTTTCTCTATTCCTTCTCCTGTCTGCCTGTAGCTTCCTCTACTTGTGATTGCTTATTGTGTGAACCTGCTTGGCTGGTGCCTCTGGCCACCACGGGGTTGGAACACCATATCCCTGTCTCTGTTAACCAACCTGGAATGGAACAATATGTAACTCCTCTTAGGTAGATAACTCACAGTGCTCAAGTTGTTTATATTGAAGTTTCTTGTTTAATGTTTGGTATGCTTTATTGTGCCTCTTAAGAAACTTTAATCTGTTCTGGGTATTCTTTTCATTTTATGTTATGTGTAAGTGTTTTTATATATTGTTACCTTTTTTATGTGGTGTTGAAGGTTTGACTTTTCTGTGACTTTCTAATTTTCATATGTGTTTTAAAAACTTTCTAAAAATATTCAGAGCAAGGTATAATTTCCTTTAGGATTGTTGACGGAATTTATTCATTTATTTCTATGAAGTTGTATGACATCCACCATGTAATAGCAGTTGTGTCTTTAATTTTTCTTTTCTCTTTAAAGTGGTGATATCCATCCTTTGTGGAAATGCAATAAATCAAAAATTTCATTACAGATATCATTTCCTTGTAAAAATTCAAATTGCAGAACGTTGCTGTATCTTGACACTCTGTCACAGCAAGCACAGTTAAACGCCAGCAATCTAGATACAGTGTTTCAAGAATTGGCGTCTGGGAGGACTTTTCCCTTGCCCTACCTTCCTCACCTGTCCTCTAGCATGGCCCTTGGAGGATTTACTCACCAGAATATCATCATCATCAGCAATGATGAGTTTAGGAATTATGTATCATTAAAGGTTATTATAGATTTTTTGTAAATCCTTATTGGGGATGAATCTAGAATATGAATTGTTCTTGCTGACACTCTAAATGTAATCCCAGTGCCTTTAATGATTTATAAAATAGAAGAGTGAGTAGAATACTAGATCAATCCTTCTTGTACATTTTAAATGCTGTGATTTAAGGTACTTGTGCTGATCAAAATATCAGTAATTCTCACCAGTGAATGTTTTGTTTCAGGCTTTAAATGATTCCTTTGACAGTTCAATGGTGTCTGTTACCTCTTTGAGGGAAAGTTATCTTCTTTTAACCTCAGTATGTATAAAGAATTAGATTAGAAAATTTTTGCTAATTGCCAAATTGTAACATATTTTTGTCTTAAGTATGCCTAATAGCTGTATGACCATGAACACCACAAATTTTTGAACATGGAAGTCTCTTTAGAGCTGTTGGATGACTTTGCCAATGTGTCACATGGCCCTGTTCTCTGAGGCCTTTGTTATCATGTTCTTATCCTGGGAGAGGGGATCATAAGCCTGTATTGTCACCTTATATATCATTTTCTATTTAAGACTGCCCTATACCAAATGCCAGTGAATGGATCTCCTAACCTCAGTGTGGTTACCACACTAAATAAGCCACTGAAGAAGGTGATACTGCCCAGTCAAACCAGGGCCTACAGCATACATGTCTTACTCCTTGGTACTGGCCAAGAAGAGGGAAAGATATTCATAGCACCATTAAAGAAAAAATCCGGTAACTTCAAGAAATTAGATCAACTTACTGCATGTGTTGGACTTGGAGCCAGACTTAAATTGAGTTTAATTTTTGAAAAAAGCTTAAACTTTGTAGTTGATTCAAAAGTTCTTGACATAAAGACTACCATTACCTTTATACCGTAAGTTTTATTCCAGATGAGTTGGAGTTTTCTGAACTGGTTGACATGCATGGTAAGCACCCTTGTGATATGTATCCAACAGCAGACTATGACAACTGCACTGTGATAGATGCCACACTGGCTGCAGACCTGGACAACACCATCTCTGTACTGTTGTACTTGACAAAATCACCCAACCAACTTGGCTTCTATGNCGGTAACTTCAAGAAATTAGATCAACTTACTGCATGTGTTGGACTTGGAGCCAGACTTAAATTGAGTTTAATTTTTGAAAAAAGCTTAAACTTTGTAGTTGATTCAAAAGTTCTTGACATAAAGACTACCATTACCTTTATACCGTAAGTTTTATTCCAGATGAGTTGGAGTTTTCTGAACTGGTTGACATGCATGGTAAGCACCCTTGTGATATGTATCCAACAGCAGACTATGACAACTGCACTGTGATAGATGCCACACTGGCTGCAGACCTGGACAACACCATCTCTGTACTGTTGTACTTGACAAAATCACCCAACCAACTTGGCTTCTATGCCCTGGTATCTCTATCTGGTAGGTGTAGTTAGGAAAAATGTTGTAATTTGAGATTTTCGAAATTCTGAATGCATTTTATTCTTAGTTTAAGTAACATATACTTTTATTTTATGGATGGGCATAGGGATGAGTTAAAGATTATGGTGACAGGAAAAGATAAGTAACATAAATTACTATATATATATATATATATATATATATATATATATATATATATATATATATATATATATATATATATATATATATATCTACTTTAAGTCAGAATTTTTTCAATTCTTTTAGCTGCCAGTGCCCTTCAGTATGAATGGCAGAGTTTAATAGAATTCCCCAATGATTTGTCTCGTGCTCAAGATTATTCAACCACTTGCCGCTTCCCTGTTATCAGTTCTGGAGAGGATTTTGAAATCCGTCTCACTGGATTGACTTCTGCTGGCCATGTCAGCCGCCATCTTTTTATGTGGGGAAATGTCATTATACACAGGTAAAACCTGTGATATTACCCTTACTTTATGAGGAAAGAGGCTACTTTTCTAGATTAATCTTCTCAGATTACTTAGTGTTATGCATATATTTCTCAGTTGTCACAAATCTTACTGGACTGGTTTTCATCCTAAAGGGTATATATTTTTTACATCAGATGGATTAATTTAAGTTTCTCTCAACTTGTTGTCTGTATCATCTATTGCAGTCACAGTGTACCTGTGTACCTTAGCTGTTTACTTGAATATTACTAGTTACAAAAAGTCACTAAAATACTGTTTTAAGTTAGTATAAGAATAGTAACTTTGTGTGGCTTATATACTAAGTTACCATAATAAAACACATTTTTGGCAACATGTTTCTCTTACTGTAGTGTTGATGGTGGCCATAGCCTGCAGATGCTGAAAGGTTTCCCCATCACCAGTAATATCACTTTGCTGACTGTTGCTGATGATGGAAGATTTGCTTTCTTAACAGACTCTGGAGAGGTGGGTACCTTTTCTCTTAATCTCTTGGGGTTAAATTTTTACAATGCTGTCCACTCCTATTTTTACAGTTTTTGAGAATTTTCAGTATTCATTTCTGTCTGTTGTTTCCATCTCACTGTTTGGGATTTTTAAACATTTAGATATCCAAGTTTCATTTCTTTAATGATCTGGCAAATATAAACAGTGTTCATATTCATAAAAAAGTTTGTAATTAAGCTTCGTGAAAGAATTATAAAAAAAAAAAAAACTTAAATTTCATAATTTGACATCATGTGAGGGGAAATGGAATGGCAAGAGTAGAGGTACCTGTAACTTCTTGTTTCTAGATATGGTATGGCACGACTGGGACTAAGACAGTTACTAAACTGTATCCAAGTCAGCAATGGGAGGTAGTGAAGTCCCTGCAGCAAACCTCCCAGCAGCAAGGAGTCACGTTTTCACTGTTCTACTCGTATTTTGGAGAATTGGTGCAGGTATGGTAAGATAGTGAATGTGGCATTGCTTAGTAATCTTAAGAAACAGAGGGACAAGTGTATGATGTTCCAAATCTATAAACTACAAATTTTACTCTTTGGAATGTTTAGCTTGATTGTGTGTGTCTTAAGCAAATTTTGTCTTAAAAGTTATTTGATTTTATGATACAAGTTTTCATTCCCCATTTTAAGAAACAGAAATAGTATTACATATAATGTGAGTCTACAAACTTGCAGTTGATTGCTGTGGAAGATCAACAGGATGGAATTTTGAGAAAAGTTATCCCAGTTGATGATGTGCTGTCACTTATGGCCTATGAGAATGCTGTTAAGGATGCTCTGATGTAAGTGTGCACTGTATGTGATAATCTCTTGTATTTGAGGAAATTTCTTATAAAGATCATGCATGCGTAGTAATATATATATATATTATTATTATTATGTAATGTTTGGTTTTTCCAGAGATCTAGATGCGCCTGGCCATAGTGAAGATGTGGTCATTCATAAACACGCCTGTCCTGTATCATCCATCACTTTTGAGATCCCAGGATTTCAGAAGTACACAAGAACCGAGGTAAGAGATGATTGTTTCAAAATGATATTTGACAAGAGACCAGATAAGGTTGGTAATAAGCAGAAGAGATGCTGAAATTTATGTGTTTTTCAAATATTATTTTGATTCCCAACTTGAATTTAAAAAAATGGTGATGCCAAAAATGCCGACAAAAACATATAACTTCTCTCCAATACCACAAAATATTTGATACATCTTTTACCTGTTTTTCATAATGAGTCATATATTAGATATTGCAGCCATTAATATTGAACATTTCTCATTTTTTCTCTCTTTTTTGTTTTATCAGAAATTTTCTTGGACTCCACCAATGGTGGACAGTACCCTGGATATTCACTCCCAGCCATCCAGGCTGTCATATCAAGCTCTGGTTAACAAGTTGTTGAAAAAGAAGCAAAGATCCGGGTACTTGCTCAAGTATCGAGATGAGATTGCTGAGTGGAAAAGTTCAGGAGAATTTGCAATGGGAGAGGTATGTTTATTAGAGTGCTCCGTTTTCCACAATATTCAAAGGATAATACAGATTAAATGTATAGAATTTAAACAGCACATTGGGAAAAATTGCATATAGAATCTTGTCATAGTTAGTTCCTCCTAAGGTTTCTCATAGGTCTTTGCGTCCTGTAAAAATTCCTTGAGCTGCCTTTTATTCATGTTCAGTATGTTTACATGAATTCTGTCCAAGTGTTTAAGATATGATGTATTGCAGGGGCTGTCTTCTGGGTCTTCTGGAAGACAGTAGGATTTTTTCTGTTGGAAGACGGTCAAAAATGGAGGATGGATCAACAAAGATAATTTAGAAGACTCAGAAAATATCTCTGGATCCACCCCTGTATTGAACTCATATGGACTTGATATTATTTTGACAAGTATTTTAGTATATGGCAGTTCATACAGCACAGTAATTTGTATTTTTACAGGACTTTGACCAATACCTGTATGTTAACCATTACTTGAGGCATGGTATACATTTCCGACTAGACCGACAAGGCAAGATGTATGATGAAAATATCCCCCATGATATGCTCCCATCATTGATTTACTTAGAGCGCTACCAGACTTTTTCATTTAAGATTGATTTGGCCTTGAATATGGATGAGATCAATGGTAAGATGCAGATTAAATGTAACCTTCCAGTTTAGTTTTAAGTTTGTACTGTTTTATGCAGTCACTTACATAACCTGATTCACAAAGAATTTTTTTCTAATTTTCAAGCATTTACCAATATTTTTTATATAATATGTCAGGGTTACCTCATCTGATGATTTCAGTCCTCTTAACAAAGTTGACATTTAGATGATTGGGAAGCCCTATATATAATAAATTTTGTCCCTTGCAGTCAGCACTACCAGTGATTAATATTTTTTTGGATTTTCATTTTGTTATTATTAATTTTTATGTACAGACACAGATGTGTATGTACATATAGCCATCACCTGCGGTTTTACTTATTATTTTAGAACTTATAAGCATAATTCTTAGGGTTTAAATGAAGCTCAGATTGGAAAACCAACTTGAATGGATTATCATGATTGTTTCTGGAATTTATGCATTTTTTGTGAAATTTTCATTTTTCTCATTCTGTCATTTTCAAAGTGTGAACTTGAACTCTTATGGGCCTGAAGCCTTATACTAGCTACACATTTTACTTACATCCATTTTATCTCTTGTGCATGTAGAAAATATCAGGCCTGTATAGCCAGCAATTTCAGAAGGGGGTTCTTTTTCTGAAAAAGTGGACCTTTTCCATAAAAACTTCATGTACCTAGATCCAATTTTACCCAGAGTGGACCTTTTCCCAGCAAAAGGGGCGGTTCTTTCGAACCCCCCGAACCCCCCCTGGCTACGGGCCTGAAAATATGGTATTGATTTTGCTGTCATAATGTATGATTGTATCAAAACTAACAGTAGCCTATTTTATGTATCATTTTTTCTGTTTTTTGTCTGTATATTTGACAGCTTTGCTGCCTTGTTTATATTTGATATGGAATTCTTTATTTTATAAGGTATTGTGCACAGTAACTTTGAGATAAACCAGCTTCACCTGTCTGTTGAGGTGACCAACAGTAGCTTGATCCAGGTGGATGCTCAGAGACAGTTCTTCCATTTCAATGATACAGTGCAGTACAGGGTAATGGTTCATTGGAGCATTTTTATGTGAATTAAAATAAATAAATAAATGGAAGAATTTTAAAATCAGAAGTCTGTCAAAGTCACCGAAGTTTGGGTTCTACATTTTTTTTGTTTTGTTTTAAATGAATGTATTTTCAGCTGAACTCACTGAAAAAAATGGGAATGGTTTGAATGTTGTTGTTTTATACATTTGAGAAGGATTTCACATGTTTTTAATTGTAAATTGTTTTACATTCTTTAAAGATATCAAAATATTTCTACTTTAAAGAAAAAGTTATAACTAAAGAGTTTTTCTTTGTAAAAGTATACTTATATTCACTGTATTCATGTTGTATTTCTCAGATCTCTGTCACAGACCTGGGCAGCATTCAGGAGCAGCACCCCCCAGGCCACTCCTTGGTCCCCACTACAGTCTTGTTCAGGCTGTGGCAGTCCGACTTTCAGTGCTTTAAACAGGACTGGGATGGGACTAAGAAAGGAGAGGTGAATTGTTCCACAGCACAGTGATAAATTGTATTTTATTGATTTAAACTTTACTGGGCACTGTTTGCAAAGGTGGTGGTGGGGAGTGGGGGTTGAAAGAACTGTTCTTTTGGACGGAAAAGAGTCTGCTTTGAATCAGAATTTGATCTAGGTTTTTTGCCATTCCTCAATATGGGTCTTATGAAGGGTCACTTTTATTAATCCGAAAAAGAATCCAAATTCGAAATTGCTGGGTATAGGCCTGTTAGTGTATCCTTTTCTGTATTTTATCTTGATATGCTGTCTTGACTCTTTTACTTGTGATGGAATTCTGCAAATGTGAATGACATAAGATTTAAAACATCCTTTTTTAAAAACATTTTTATGCCATTTAACAAATTCAGATTATTTCATGCCACTATACTGTAGTGAAATTTGCAGTAAATTTGTTCTGTTGTTAATTTGTCATTTTTATATTTTAGCTTTTTTTACTCGTGTAAGAAGTGAATTGAGTTTTAAGATATGTGAACTTCAGGGCCTCTATGCCATCACTGTAGAGTTGGGGTGTCCTCCCAAAGTGTATTTAGCATTTGACATCAATGCTACACTGGACAAACTGAAGGAGAGCTTGGAGCAACCCTACGACTGCACCACACCAGATCCAGATATGCCTTGTGTCTACTTTAGCAATGGTAATAAAAGGGAATTTTCTTGAATTTTTCTTTAATCCAAATAATGATATGTATTAGGGTAGGGTAAATCTAAAAAAAAATTCCATAACAGGTATTTTCTGAGGCGAAATTTGATGCTGAACACAAATCTGACAATCATTTTTTTCAAAAACAATTATTTAGGCCAGTAAAATGACAGTTTTCAAAATGGCAGCCAAAACGGTTTACCTAGAGTTTCATAAACAAAATTAAAAGGTACTATAGTGTGTCATATGGTTTTTCTTATGTGTTTGGGGTTGTAGAATCTGATGTTAATAGTGAGATTGATACATTTTACAGTGAGTTCAGTTACCATGTAAGCTGATAGTTAACTGTCAAGCTAGAGTGAAGAGCCAGAATCTTCGATAATGGGGAAAATGAACCACCTCAGACATCTTGATCAATCAAAATGAGGAGTGATAAGATTTCCCAACATCTGTTGGATGGGAATTATAATGAAGAATTAATCAACCTTACCATAAAGTGAAAATTCTAAATTATTACAATAGGTTTTACATGTATGAAGCCGGAAGACATCCCTTTCATAAGCTGAGGCTAGCAAAGCAGTTGCCAAGGAAATCTCCAATGCCTGAATCTCCAAAAAGTATTTTCCCTATCTTTGAGAAGTACATTCCCAACAGAAGTATGTTGGATTATGATATATTTGGGGAACTTATGTCTTTAAAGTGTAAGGATTAAAAGTGATGATATACGAAAGTAAAAGATTTCACTCAAAACATAACAAAGAGTGTTTATGCTATAAGATTCATCATATGTAAGCACAATGCTTTTTATATGTAGCCTCAATATGTAGTTATTCTGTTGTAAATGTTCTCAAAGAGAGGAAAGGTATTCTTGGACATCCAGATGTTGGATATTTCTCTGGCAACTTCTTTGTTGGTCTCTGTACATGATAGTGATTGCTGCCCGGCTTCTTACGCGCAGAACATAAATATTCCATTCATCTTATTTTAATAATTTAAAGAAATTCACAAACTTTGGTTGCTTGAGGTCAGAATAACTGATTCTTCCTCATAATTCACATCCAGCAGAACTTGAGATATCTTATCACTCCTCATTTTGACTGACTAAGATCTGGCTCTTCTGTCAAGCTTGACAGTATAAACTATCAACCAACAAGGTAACCAAACTCCATTTAAAGTGTAACAAGGGCAGTGTTAACATAAGAACAAATATTTTACAACCTTCAAAACATAAGAAAAGGCATATTACAAACTATGGATCCTTTAATTGTTGATGTTGAAACTCTTGTTAGGGCATTTTGTCCGCCATTTTGAAAATTGTCATTTTGCCAACCTAAATGGCTGTTGTGAGAAAAAAAAAATGGTTGCACATGTGTGTTTATCATCATTTTCTGCCATAGAAAACACTCACTTATCAAAAATTTGGGCTACACTCAACACTTTTCAATACAATTATATACATACATATAATTACTACAGTTATTGTATATGTAGTACATATGCTTTGTATGCGTTTCCAAAAATAGTTAAATAACTGACCTAAAGAATGCTTCTAGCTCAAATTTCTCATCAGAAATGAACTTTTTGGCCCATTTCACCTGTTCCTTGAGAGATTTCCAAAAAAAGTTATCTATTACCACCCATCTCAGTTGTATTGTACAGTGTAAAGGTTGGGTTATAATCTGATACTTGCTGGCTTTGCAATATAATCACTATACATCAGATTCTTCAAAATGGGGCATAGTTACATAAAATACGGTTATAATAATTTGGATTTTTTTTGGCAATTTCTTGAATAGATTAAGGTATTGTTATGTGTTACACTGTTTTTTTTTTTGTTCTTAAAACTGGTCCTTTAAAATATATATTTTCTAGACATCACCTGCTTCCTTCTTTAAAAACCAAAGGATAACAGGAATAAAAAAAAATATAGTTATATGTCTGGCTTTACTCTAGGTATATAGTGCCACTTTGATTTTTTTTTCAGGTTTCCTTCCCTATTTCCGTGTAGTAGATCCTGTGATAGGCAAACACTGGGTTTTTAAAGGGCAATACACACTGAAAGTAGTAGGAGGGTCAGAGGAGAGCATAGACAAAATACAATTATTTTCTGATGAAGAAATAGCAAAATATAACAGTGCAAAGAAGTAAGTTTTTCTCATAAAGAAAGATTTATCATTGCTCTTTGTTTTTATCTTTTAAGAAATACATTAGTTGAAATTTGATTGAGTTGTCTGCCCAGTCTTTCAGGTATTATAGGTATGTTTGGTTGATTTTCTACCAAATGTCTTCTGTGAGTAGTCAATCAAGTTATGATTATTACTTAAACCACGGCTAGCGGGTAGAACAAAAGACTCGGCCGTGCTGTATGCGACATACAAGCACGTCATGTACAAGTGCGTTCCACGGTCTGTTGCACTACTAGTGTAGTAGCCAATCAGAGGCCGTGGTTTAAGCCAGATACAACACTCGTCGCCGAGCTGTACGTGAAAATTACTCGTGTATTGTCTCGCCTGCGGCTCGCCAATACACTCGTAATATTTCACGTACAGCTCGGCGACTCGTATTGTATCTATCACGTACATATATATATATCACCTGTGTCTGTGGCCTTCATTACTTTTCATGTGAATGGTCATGTAGTTGAACATATCAATGACCATCAGACTAACTACATAAACAAGTTTATTAATATATACAATACCTATATTATGAATATATTTCTATTGAACATTTTAAAACCAAACTCCTCCCTAACTTGGAATCGCACTGTTTGCAATCAAAACCTTTTTAGAGATATTGAAATCAGATAATTTTGAGTCCAAGTGCACTTGTCTTAAAGTGTTACTTACAATATTAGCACCACAGCCACCCTGATCTGGGGTCCTATGGAAGATAGCATAGTGGATGAGGAGGGCTACCCTGTATATACACATCTGACTAATGGAATAAGGTAGGATACCAGCTGGGATGAGGGAGGGTCAAAACCTTAGAATACAATCTCAGTAATTGTTTTAAAAACAAGTGCTACCACCATTCTGTTATGAGTCTTCTTTATTCCTCCTCTTGCTCACTGCTGTAAATCTCTTCCTAAACTTAGTCCAAATAAATGGAAATTTCATTTAGCAACAAAAATAAGTGTATTGATGATTATAGCTTCTACTCTGGTAATGCACTTCTTGAGTAATAATTAAGTAAAAATTCATTTTGCCAATACCACTTCAGTTTTTTCTGCCAGACCTTCTCTCCTTGTGCCAACATAATTCCTGCCTTCATGCAATCACCAGAGTACTACTTTCTTGTGGAGATTTCAAACAAGTAAGGAGCCCTGTGTCTAAACTAGCTTGTTTTGTGTAAAATGTTTTGACTGTACTTCTTTAACATCAAAACAACCCCAGAAACATAACAGGATACACTGACTGATCTTGATTCCTTGATTTTCTTATGGATTTATATATGTGCTGTGCTTGATCTCAGTGCTATTTTGTTTCAAAGGCTCCATTTATTTTGGTATGTTATGAATATAAATATCTTTCTTAACCATAACCTTAGCCCCCTTCTTAGAATAACTGCTTTCAGAACAAGAATTGATATGGTATTTTTTCCAACTCCTCATGTTATGTATCTTATATTGTAATATTAACTTTTTCTAGGGGAGTTGATATCAATTCTTCATATTGTGATTTCACAAGTCGCTTCGTCTTGCGTGTACATGGAATTCCAATTGACTTCAGGGTGTCGTTGGCTTTGATCATTGTAAGTGTATGATCTTTGGATTACGATAAACAAAAAGCTGATGAGTGTCCAAGTAATTTGGTAAAAATGCAACCTGTGGTAGTCCATATATTTGAATTTTATCAATATAGTTTCGGATGAAGAAAGGATTTCTTTATTTTTTGTATAATTTAATGTTTACTTATGTATGAACTCTCCCAGTCAAAGTTTAAATATATCTGGTTGGACTCAAATACCTCACTTAACTTTATTTCTTATTTATTTCATCATTTTGTATATCCTTTTCCAGAGCAGCTTGTTTGGCTTTGTCTTGTACATCTTCTGCTACTTCATCTTTACACGTGATGACCACAGGATACCTAAGAGTATTCAAGCTAGATGGGCTGTATTCAAAGAAAGGAGCAAGAGAGTCAAGCCTTTAGGCATAGATAAAAGACTAATATATGGTAAGTGTTTTTTTTTTTTTTTTTTTTTTTCTGTTACTGAAGAAAGGTTACGTAGTAGATGACAGGCATTTGATTTCCAGTCAGTGAAGATTTATAGACTTTCGCATATCTGAACCTATATGATGTTGTACAGAATTAAAATGCTGATCAAAAAGTAACATCCACCAATGTTTGACGATTATTTATTTGCATGTCATGGAAAGAGAATGAAGTTGTTATTCCTGTTTTAAAAAACATGATACCCTTGCGAAGGTGGTGCTGAGCCCTTTGAATTTGTTTATCATAAGTTTTCTTTAAGTGAGTAATGCATCATTATCTAATAATATAGGTTTGTTGGTTGGTAAGGACTTAGTTGTTAGCTACTGTAATTTTGTTTAGGTCATTAAAGATATTCTAACCCATTATTATCATCAAAAATGAGGTTTTTTCCTGCATATAATTACTCAATTATGCCTCTTTGTGCTTTAAAACAATAATTCACTCAAAAATATAAGATATTGGCATTTATATTTCTCATTACAATGCATAAGCATAGGCAAGTCAAAGCTTTAATTGTCATTTTAACACCTTTCTATTTTGTGGTGAGATAGCTATCGGTATGGGGCATAACTTCATCCCTGAACAAGGTTTTATCACGAAAATTGGCAGAGCTGACCTCAAATGTATGGGCTACAATCCCGTACCATCATTTTGGTTTAATATTTTTGTTATGGAGCTATGAGGTCTTAATTACAGATTTTCATTTCAAAAAACATTATTTTGCTTTATCAATGATAAAATCTGAACTAAAACTTAAAAGAAAAATCGCTGGCAGGGTTTTGGAGTACCAAATGGTGTCGTTAAAATGGTATTCATGGGTGCTCAGATAAAGAAATTAGAGCAACCAATTTTTCTATTTTTATCCCAAAATCACAATTATGACGTCATCCATAAGATGACACGTGTGTAAATGTTAATTAATTTAGTCACCGAACACTGAAGTTTTATCTGTTATCCAAAAGAATGTATGTAAAGCAGTAGATAAGGAGTTTTGGTGAAAGGTAACAATATCCTTAATTGGGTCACTTTACAGTCTGCAACCCAACAAAATCGTTTTCATATGTACTAATATTTTGTTTTACTATACATAGTAATATTTTGCCTTGCTTTTCGTATAATTCAGGTAGTGATCCTCTAGTCACTGCTAGGGATGAAGGATCACAGGCAGACAGTTCTAATCCTTCGTCCTTTTTGTCAGGTGAGGGAGAACACTTTTACTCTGAATGATTTTCTATATCTACGTATTTTGACTATTATAGTTAATTAAGGCTTATGGAACGTAGAAGTAAGTTTGGGAGTTTGCTAACATGATTTATGGATTGCAGAATAATTTGATTATGAAATTGATCATCAGAATTATATTGCTGTTGATCTTTTTTTGTGAAGCTGAATTCAGAATGAGAAAAATAGTGTCTTTGCCAAGAAATGCTTGTTTATACATTTTTTAAAAAATATAAAAATGATACATGAGTCCTAGTTATTTTTCAGTTTGGAATAGAAGNCCCCCCAGGCCACTCCTTGGTCCCCACTACAGTCTTGTTCAGGCTGTGGCAGTCCGACTTTCAGTGCTTTAAACAGGACTGGGATGGGACTCAGAAAGGAGAGGTGAATTGTTCCACAGCACAGTGATAAATTGTATTTTATTGATTTAAACTTTACTGGGCACTGTTTGCAAAGGTGGTGGTGGGGAGTGGGGGTTGAAAGAACTGTTCTTTTGGATGGAAAAGAGTCTGCTTTGAATCAGAATTTGATCTAGGTTTTTTGCCATTCCTCAATATGGGTCTTATAAAGGGTCACTTTTATTAATCCGAAAAAGAATCCAAATTTGAAATTGCTGGGTATAGGCCTGTTAGTGTATCCTTTTCTGTATTTTATCTTGATATGCTGTCTTGACTCTTTTACTTGTGATGGAATTCTGCAAATGTGAATGACATAAGATTTAAAACATCCTTTTTTAAAAAGATTTTTATGCCATTTAACAAATTCAGATTATTTAATGCCACAATACTGTAGTGAAATTTGCAGTAAATTTGTTCTGTTATTTTGTCACTTTTATATTTTAGCTGCCATTTTTTTTTTTTTTTTTTTTTGCTCGTGTAAGATGTGAATTGAGTTTTAAAATATGTGAACTTCAGGGCCTCTATGCCATCACTGTAGAGTTGGGGTGTCCTCCCAAAGTGCATTTAGCATTTGACATCAATGCTACACTGGACAAACTGAAGGAGAGTTTGGAGCAACCCTACGACTGCACCACACCAGATCCAGATATGCCTTGTGTCTACTTCAGCAATGGTAATAAAAGGGAATTTTTCTTCAATTTTTCTTTAATCCAAATAGTGATATGTATAAGGGTTGGGTGAAAAAAAAAAAACTCATAACAGGTATTTTCTGAGGCGAAATTTGTTGCTGAACACAAATCTGACAATCATTTTTTTCAAAAACAATTATTAAGGCCGGTAAAATGACAGTTTTCAAAATGGCAGCCAAAACTGTTTACCTAGAGTTTCATCAACAACAATAAAAGGTACTATAGTGTGTCATATGGCTTTTCTTATGTTTTTGGGGTTGTAGAATCCATTTCAGATGTTAACAGTGAGATTGATACATTTTACAGTGAGTTCAGTTACCATGTAAGCTGATAGTTAACTGTCAAGCTAGAGTGAAGAGCCAGAATCTTCAAAAATGGGGAAAATGAACCACCTCAGACATCTTGATCAATCAAAATGAGGAGTGATAAGATTTCCCAACATCTGTTGGATGGGAATTATAATGAAGAATCAATTAACCTTACCATAAAGTGAAAATTTTTCTAAATTATTACAATAGGATGGATGACACACTGTAGTTTTACATGTATGAAGCCGGAAGACATCCCTGTCATAAGCTGAGGCTAGCAAAGCAGTTGCCAAGGAAATCTCCAATGCCTGAATCTCCAAAAAAGTATTTTCCCTATCTTTGAGAAGTACATTCCCAACAGAAGTATGTTGGATTATGATATATTTGGGGAACTTATGTCTTTAAAGTGTAAGGATTAAAAGTGATGATATACGAAAGTAAAATATTTCACTCAAAACGTAGCAAAGAGTGTTTATGCTATAAGATTTATCATATATAAGCACAATGCTTTTTATATGTAGCCTCAATATGCAGTTATTCTGTTGTAAATGTTCTCAAAGAGAGGAAAGGTATTCTTGGACATCCAGATGTTGGATATTTCTCTGGCAACTTCTTTGTTGGTCTCTGTACATGATAGTGATTGCTGCCCGGCTTCTTACGCGCAGAACATAAATATTCCATTCATCTAATTTTAATAATTTAAAGAAATTCACAAACTTTGGTTGCTTGAGGTCAGAATAACTGATTCTTCCTCATAATTCCCATCCAGCAGAACTTGAGATATCTTATCACTCCTCGTTTTGACTGACTAAGATCTGGCTCTTCTGTCAAGCTTGACAGTAAACTATCAACCAACAAGGTAACCAAACTTCATTAAAATGTAACAAGGGCAGTGTTAACATAAGAACAAATATTTTACAACCTTTAAAACATAAGAAAAGGCATATTACAAACTATGGATTCTTTAATTGTTGATGTTGAAACTCTTGTCGTGATGCAGGTTTTTAGGTACAGCACGCATCCCAGGAAATTTATTATAACTCAAAAACTAAATAAGATATCTTTCTGAAATTTTCTGACATTGTTTAAAACATATCTCGGGTGTTTATGAGAAAATTTCAACAAATTATTTGGTAAAGTGAAAAAGAATGTGCATGCTGAAAAATAAGTTTTGTTTTTTACTTCTCTTCGAGAAAAGCAAGTCTCATATTTAAACTCCTGCTATTTCTACCTAAGTTAACAAATGTGAATAAAACTGATATGACTTTAAAGTTTATATTCTTGGCTTTCTAAAAATGTACAGTTCTTTTGTGTTTTCTATACAAGTGAATACATTATCATTGATTAAATGAGGCTGCCTGTAAAACTGAGTGCGTCTGGGTAGAGGGCTCAGGACCAAGGGCACTTTCTAGGTCAGATGCTGTCAGGCTCTATGGGGTTAAAAACCAAAGGATAACAGGAATAAAAAAAATATAGTTATATGTCTGGCTTTACTCTAGGTATATAGTGCCACTTTGATTTTTTTTCAGGTTTCCTTCCCTATTTCCGTGTAGTAGATCCTGTGATAGGCAAACACTGGGTTTTTAAGGGGCAATACACACTGAAAGTAGTAGGAGGGTCAGAGGAGAGCATAGACAAAATACATTTATTTTCTGATGAAGAAATAGCAAAATATAACAGTGCAAAGAAGTAAGTTTTTCTCATAAAGAAAGATTTATCATTGCTCTTTGTTTTTATCTTTTAAGAAATACATTAGTTGAAATTTGATTGAGTTGTCTGCCCAGTCTTTCAGGTATTATAGGTATGTTTGGTTGATTTTCTACCAAATGTCTTCTGTGAGTAGTCAATCAAGTTATGATTATTACATACATATATATATATATCACCTGTGTCTGTGGCCTTCATTTCTTTTCATGTGAATGGTCATGTAGTTGAACATATCAATGACAATCAGACTAACTACATAAACAAGTTTACTTTATTAATATATACAATACCTATATTATGAATATATTTCTATTGAACATTTTAAAACCAAACTCCTCCCTAACTTGGAATCGCACTGTTTACAATCAAAACCTTTTTAGAGATATTGAAATCAGATAATTTTGAGTCCAAGTGCACTTGTCTTAAAGTGTTACTTACAATATTAGCACCACAGCCACCCTGATCTGGGGTCCTATGGAAGATAGCATAGTGGATGAGGAGGGCTACCCTGTATATACACATCTGACTAATGGAATAAGGTAGGATACCTGCTGGGATGAGGTAGGGTCAAAACCTTAGAATACAATCTCAGTAATTGTTTTAAAAACAAGTGCTACCACCATTCTGTTATAATTAAGTCTTTTTTATTCCTCCTCTTGCTCATTGCTGAAAATCTCTTCCTAAACTTAGTCCAAATAAATGGAAATTTCATTTAGCAACAAAAATAAGTGTATTGATGATTATAGTTTCTACTCTGGTAATGCACTTCTTGAGTAAAAATTAAGTAAAAATTCATTTTGCCAATACCACTTCAGTTTTTTCTGCCAGACCTTCTCTCCTTGTGCCAACATAATTCCTGCCTTCATGCAATCACCAGAGTACTACTTTCTTGTGGAGATTTCAAACAAGTAAGGAGCCCTGTACCTAAACTAGCTTGTTTTGTGTAAAATGTTTTGACTGTACTTCTTTAACATCAAAACAACCCCAGAAACATAACAGGATACACTGACTGATCTTGATTCCTTGATTTTCTTATGGATTTATATATGTGCTGTGCTTGATCTCAGTGCTAGTTTGTTTCAAAGGCTCCATTTATTTTGGTATGTTATGAATATAAATATCTTTCTTAACCATAACCTTAGCCCCCTTCTTAGAATAACTGCTTTCAGAACAAGAATTGATATGGTATTTTTTCCAACTCCTCATGTTATGTATCTTATATTGTAATATTAACTTTTTCTAGGGGAGTTGATATCAATTCTTCATATTGTGATTTCACAAGTCGCTTCGTCTTGCGTGTACATGGAATTCCAATTGACTTCAGGGTGTCATTGGCTTTGATCATTGTAAGTATATGATCTTTGGATTACGATAAACAAAAAGCTGATGAGTGTCCAAGTAATTACACTTTTACACACTAGTAAACATATATTAATCTTTGTAATATACATAAGCTTAGTACTTATTGTGATCATCTCATTTGCTGGAACCAGAGTTTTTCATCAAATGAATTGAAAAACCAAAATGTTGGTAAAAATGCAACCTGTGGTAGTCCATATATTTGAATTTTATCAATATAGTTTCGGATGAAGAAAGGATTTCTTTATTTTTTGTATAATTTAATGTTTACTTATGTATGAACTCTCCCAGTCAAAGTTTAAATATATCTGGTTGGACTCAAATACCTCACTTAACTTTATTTCTTATTTATTTCATCATTTTGTAAATCCTTTTCCAGAGCAGCTTGTTTGGCTTTGTCTTGTACATCTTCTGCTACTTCATCTTTACACGTGATGACCACAGGATACCTAAGAGTATTCAAGCTAGATGGGCTGTATTCAAAGAAAGGAGCAAGAGAGTCAAGCCTTTAGGCATAGATAAAAGACTAATATATGGTAAGTGTTTTGTTTTGTTTTGTTTTTTCTGTTACTGAAGAAAGGTTACATGTAGTAGATGACAGGCATTTGATTTCCAGTCAGTGAAGATTTATAGATTTTCGCATATCTGAACCTATATGATGTACAGAATTAAAATGCTGATCAAAAAGTAACATCCACCAATGTTTGACGATTATTTATTTGCATGTCATGGAAAGAGAATGAAGTTGTTACTCCTGTTTTAAAAAAACATGATACCCTTGCGAAGGTGGTGCTGATCGAGCCCTTTGAATTTGTTTATCATAAGTTTTCTTTAAGTGAGTAATGCATCATTATCTAATAATATAGGTTTGTTGGTTGGTAAGGACTTGGTTGTTAGCTACTGTAATTTTGTTTAGGTCATTAAAGATATTGTAACCCTTTATTATCATCAAAAATGAGGTTTTTCTTGCATATAATTATTCAGTTATGCCTCTATCTGTGTGCTTTAAAACAACAATAATAATTCACTCAAAAATATAAGATATTGGCATTTATATTTCTCATTGCAATGCATAAGCATAGGCAAGTCAAAGCTTTAATTGTCATTTTAACACCTTTCTATTTTGAGGAGAGATAGCAATCGGTATGGAGAATAACTTCATCCCTGAACAAGGTTTTATCACAAATGAGATAGAATAGCCTTTCAGCATGAAGTTATGTAAAAAACGATTGCGACCAACATTCTGAATTAATAAGAATCAGTTTGCGTTGTCAAGCAAAACATTTTAGTTGCTATGTTGCTTGTATGTATGGTTGACCTCAAATGTATGGGCTACAATCCCGTACCGTCATTTTGGTTTAAATATTTTTGTTATGGAGCTATGAGGTCTTAATTACAGATTTTTATTTAAAAGGGCATTATTTTGCTTTATCAATGATAAAATCTGAATTAAAACTTAAAAGAAAAATCGCTGGCAGGGTTTTGGAGTACTAAATGGTGTCGTTAAAATGGTATTCATGGGTGCTCAGATAAAGAAATTAGAGCAACCGATTTTTCTATTTTTATCCCAAAATCACAATTATGACATCATCCATAAGATGACATGTGTGTAAATGTAAATTAATTTAGTCACCGAACACTGAAGTTTTATCTGTTATCCAAAAGAATGTATGTAAGGCAGTAGATAAGGAGTTTTGGTGAAAGGTAACAATATCCTTAATTGGGTCACTTTACAGTCTGCAACCCAACAAATTGTTTTTCATATGTACTAATATTTTGTTTTACTATACATATGTACATAGTAATATTTTGCCTTGCTTTTCGTATAATTCAGGTAGTGATCCTCTAGTCACTGCTAGGGATGAAGGATCACAGGCAGACAGTTCTAATCCTTCGTCCTTTTTGTCAGGTGAGGGAGAACACTTTTACTCTGAATGATTTTCTATATCTACGTATTTTGACTATTATAGTTAATTAAGGCTTATGGAACGTAGAAGTAAGTTTGGGAGTTTGCTAACACGATTTATGGATTGCAGAATAATTTGATTATGAAATTGATCATCAGAATTATATTGCTGTTGATCTTTTTTTGTGAAGCTGAATTCAGAATGAGAAAAATAGTGTCTTTGCCAAGAAATGCTTGTTTATACATTTTTTAAAAAATATAAAAATGATACATGAGTCCTAGTTATTTTTCAGTTTGGAATAGGAGAGAGTCAAGTCAGATGTTGGAGGGGCAAGGCAACATGTCCACTCCTGAAGTAGTCGTACTTACAGCCTCCAGTGTTGACGGAGCCATGGCAGAGGTGGATGGTGAAGTCACCGATGCCCAGTGCTTGCACCAGGATGATGATACCATTAGTAATGCTGGTAAGTTTCTTTTGGCACAAAAAAAAAAAAAAAATATATATATATATATATATATACATATATATATGTTACCCTTAATGTAAGAATAATTTAAAGTGCATCGTGGGAATAGGTGTAGTGTACGAATTAAGGCCGCATTCACATCGAGTTGAGCCATGGCTCTACAAAGCCACGAACTAAATATGGCGGACGTACATGAAAGGAAAACCGCTTAATCTTTTAATAGTCTCTCCACCTCTCACACGCCTCCCCATGCGTCCTCCCTGCGGGGGTACAGTCATTAAATCTCGGCTCCATTGGGACGACACATGGGGAGGCGTGTGAGAGGCAGAGAGACTATTAAAAGATTAGGCAGTTTTCCTTTCATGTATGTCTGCCATATTTAGTTAGTGGCTTTGTAGAGCCATGGCTCAACTCGATGTGAATGCGGTCTAAATTAAGACAGTTAAAATTTTGCTCTATAAGTGCCATTTAATTGTGAGGGATGTCCTAAATAGAAGGCATTTTTTTTTATATCTGATAAAATTTACACTACTTCAGCAGCTGAAAAACTGGGCAGCAATGACTTGGATTGGGAGGTTACAGAAGAAATTGAGATGGAAACAGGGGATGTTACTCTTTACCAAAGGCCAACTGTGTGATGACGTCAATTTTGTACACAAATTTTCACTTTGCAAACCCTTTTTTCTTCATGCAGCCAGCAACTTGTACTAAATACTTTGTTTCATAATCTGTTTCCTTTTCATATGTCAGGCAAAAAAATTACCTCTGGTTAGGAAGTATTTCCCAAAAACTGTGCACTGTAGAGTAAGCACATTGTCTAATTTGATTGCTGTCAGAGGGACTTGTCAGGTGCCAGTGCCTCAGTAGTTATGTAAACCATGGCCAACCCAGTAATTGCCCTTGGATTTCACCACAGAAAATTGGAAATAAGCCAAAGATGTAACTGAATATCAAGTGAAAAATCAATCTGTGACCCTGTAGAGGGCAGTTAAGCAGAAAACAGATTTTTAATTTGAAAGAAAATATATTTTATTTCCACTTGTAATTATCTATCCTGGCATCTTGTTGAATATTGTAAATATACTTTCATGTGTTATTGATAGTTGTACCATGGCTGGCTCTTCCAACAGGATAGTCCCACTTGTATTTTGCTTACAAGAAGTGTGTGCTTGCCTGTATTTTTTACACATTGTTTCATGCTCTTTACTATCCATTTGTTATTGAAATACAAGTGCAGTTATCCTGTTGTTGGGTAATTTTTCAAGTGAATTGCTAGAAGTACATATTTCCATAATACCTTGTAAAATATCAAGAGAATTTTTATTACACTTGTTTTCAAAGTTAATTCACATGGTTTATGTGATAGAATTTTCAAAGAGGGTACAAGAACATTGGGTTACATTAAAATCTTTGGAAAAGGGAAATGTATTTAAAAAAAAAAAAAAAGAATACAACGTTCTTTCATAGTTACCTCAANGAGAGTCAAGTCAGATGTTGGAGGGGCAAGGCAACATGTCCACTCCTGAAGTAGTCGTACTTACAGCCTCCAGTGTTGACGGAGCCATGGCAGAGGTGGATGGTGAAGTCACCGATGCCCAGTGCTTGCACCAGGATGATGATACCATTAGTAATGCTGGTAAGTTTCTTTTGGCACAAAAAAAAAAAAAAAATATATATATATATATATATATACATATATATATGTTACCCTTAATGTAAGAATAATTTAAAGTGCATCGTGGGAATAGGTGTAGTGTACGAATTAAGGCCGCATTCACATCGAGTTGAGCCATGGCTCTACAAAGCCACGAACTAAATATGGCGGACGTACATGAAAGGAAAACCGCTTAATCTTTTAATAGTCTCTCCACCTCTCACACGCCTCCCCATGCGTCCTCCCTGCGGGGGTACAGTCATTAAATCTCGGCTCCATTGGGACGACACATGGGGAGGCGTGTGAGAGGCAGAGAGACTATTAAAAGATTAGGCAGTTTTCCTTTCATGTATGTCTGCCATATTTAGTTCGTGGCTTTGTAGAGCCATGGCTTAACTCGATGTGAATGCGGTCTAAATTAAGACAGTTAAAATTTTGCTCTATAAGTGCCATTTAATTGTGAGGGATGTCCTAAATAGAAGGCATTTTTTTTTTATATCTGATAAAATTTACACTACTTCAGCAGCTGAAAAACTGGGCAGCAATGACTTGGATTGGGAGGTTACAGAAGAAATTGAGATGGAAACAGGGGATGTTACTCTTTACCAAAGGCCAACTGTGTGATGACGTCAATTTTGTACACAAATTTTCACTTTGCAAACCCTTTTTTCTTCATGCAGCCAGCAACTTGTACTAAATACTTTGTTTCATAATCTGTTTCCTTTTCATATGTCAGGCAAAAAAATTACCTCTGGTTAGGAAGTATTTCCCAAAAACTGTGCACTGTAGAGTAACCACATTGTCTAATTTGATTGCTGTCAGAGGGACTTGTCAGGTGCCAGTGCCTCAGTAGTTATGTAAACCATGGCCAACCCAGTAATTGCCCTTGGATTTCACCACAGAAAATTGGAAATAAGCCAAAGATGTAACTGAATATCAAGTGAAAAATCAATCTGTGACCCTGTAGAGGGCAGTTAAGCAGAAAACAGATTTTTAATTTGAAAGAAAATATATTTTATTTCCACTTGTAATTATCTATCCTGGCATCTTGTTGAATATTGTAAATATACTTTCATGTGTTATTGATAGTTGTACCATGGCTGGCTCTTCCAACAGGATAGTCCCACTTGTATTTTGCTTACAAGAAGTGTGTGCTTGCCTGTATTTTTTACACATTGTTTCATNAGTGACAAACCCAGTAATTGCCCTTGGATTTCACCACAGAAAATTGGAAATAAGCCAAAGATGTAACTGAATATCAAGTGAAAAATCAATCTGTGACCCTGTAGAGGGCAGTTAAGCAGAAAACAGATTTTTAATTTGAAAGAAAATATGCTTAATTTCCAGTTGTATTAATCTATCCTGGCATCTTGTTGAATATTGTAAATATAATTTGATGTGTTATTGATAGTTGTACCATGGCTGGCTCTTCCAACAGAAGGATAGTCCCACTTGTATTTTGCTTACAAGAAGTGTGTGCTTGCCTGTGTATTTTACACATTGTATTTCATGCTCTTTACTATCCATTTGTTATTGAAATACAAGTGCAGTTATCCTATTGTTCGGTAATTTCTAGAAGTACATATTTCCCTAGTACCTTGTAAAATATCAAGAGAATTTTTATTACACTTGTTTTCAAAGTTAATTCACATGGTTTATGTGATAGAATTTTCAAAGAGGGTACAAGAACATTGGGTTACATTGAAATCTTTGGAAAAGGGAAAATGTATAAAAAAAAAAAAAAGAATACAACGTTCTTTCATAGTTACCTCAATCATGATGGAGGAATGTTAATATTTTTATTTTGTGGACTTCTTCTATGAATGTTTTGCTTTAGACATGAAAGTGATTCATCTTACAATAAAATCTTTTCAAAAAGTTTCATTTAAGGCCTGTCCATAAGAATTATATAAGTTTAAAATAATCTTTCCTGCAAATATCACAACATCAAAATGGAAATAAATAATGCATTTGTTTGTATCCAGTTAAAAGTAAGTTTACATCACAAAATGTCGGTCATCCCAAAATTTAAATAAGGTGTCAATAGAGACCATCTTTCTCTCTCATGACTTTCTGTGGGTAAAAACACTTGAGCAAATGTCTGTAGCACCACTAGCACAATTCATTAGAGTTTTCATGCCCTATTACTGTATTAGTAGTACTTTTTAAATGCAAGGTTATACATAACTTCATTTAAACATTGTTCAATTAAGTTACCTGTAAATGATTAATAAATGCATATTATTGAAACTATTCAATTGTTTTAACAAAGTTTTTTTTTTACTTTCATAATATATAATACCTCATATTAAAAGTTAAAAACAAAATGTCAAATTGAATTGCACATCAGACCATGGCTTATAATGTTCTAGTCAAATCTGTTACAGCTTACAAACTCTTAGTTATAGAACTACATTTGTGCCATATATTTGACATTACTGTTGTATTGATTTATTAACAGCTTGGATATTATTTATAACAAAAAAATTGGTCAGTTATCACCAGCATATAAAGCTTGATCACATTCACCAAACCATTTTTAATGCAAAGAAAAACATATTTATTACTGTACATATATGTATATAAATAATAGTCCTGTTGGTATAGAAGTTTATGCTGTAGACCAAAAAATAAATGATAAGTGAATATTAAACATAACATTTAAACAAGTCTGGAATTCTTGTGCTGACACTGTCATGTGAAATGTCTATCCTGTACCATGTTTTGAAGACTCGAATACTCCTTTCTTAAAAAAGAGTGAAAATTCAAATAGTGTCTGCTTAGAAAGATATTTGCTTTTGTTTGGATGCAGGGGGCAATCTGGGTTCTTCCTGCAAACCCTCAGCACATTCTGAACATATTCCTGTAATGACATATAGAGAGGACTTGAATGCATAAACAACACTTCCAAAAGTTAAACCGCAGAGGTAATGAAATGGCATAAATACTGGATATTATATTTAGTACATGTAAATGATTCAATCGTATAAAACCATCTTGCCCATAGAAATTATAAATTGCAAGTACCCTCTGTCATTCTTTGTTAGTTTTTTTTTAAACTGAATACCCAGCAATTTAAAAAAACCCATCATGGAGAGCAAGGGCCTCCCCCCAACTGCAACTTCGATAGAAGTGATTATCAGTTCTGTTCAATGACTTGTTTAAATGTTCAATGATTCAACCTCCTTTAAAAAATTAGAAATTTCATTTATTTCTGCAATTTCAAATGTTTTGAGTTATATTTAGGTACACCGAGTGTGTACTTTTCATCAGACTGAGTGTCAATATTTCAGCTATCCACTCACCTGCAGCTGATTTTGTCTTTCCTTTACAACTTTTTCTGTTCTGTTTCCAAACCACTTCTTGGGAGGGAATTGCAAAGCTGCCACCTGTATATAAATATATGCATATATCTAATTATTACTCTCAAGTTTCTGCTCCTTATTTTCTTATTACTTATGACAGAGAAAAACAGGAAGTAATTCATTTAGGCAGCAGAGGAGCAATGCATTCTCAAATATACATCTTTAATTCTATACTGGTCAAGCAGATCAATTTTCTTTAATTTTCTTTTAATTTTCATTTACTGAAAAAACACAATCTCACCTCTGGGTATTTTTTCTTCAGATGCTCATGCATCTCTCTGAATCTTCTGTAGCGACGAAACACACTCCATGTCTCTTCTTCCAGCACTCGGATCTGTTGACACAATGAAAGTGAAACGGTGTCAGCTTTAAAAATAAAACTGCAATCTCCAGTGATGTTGGTTCTAAACTTAAAAAATACACTTCCCAATACTTCAACATTACAATGTCATGATCATTGGTCAGTATAAAAATTTCCGACTTCATATCAATATTCTAGGTGCTGGGGTTATCCGGTACATAGGGGTACTTTGTGTCTTGGTTTGACTGTAGTGGTGACTATACCCCAGTAACTTAAACAGTTAAATGAAAAAGATGACCAGTTGGTGACTTACCTTCACTTCAAACTCGTGGTGTGTGTCTGTACCATACCCTCTCAATGTAAAAGATGGAATGACCACAACCACAGGTTCTTCTATGTCTTCTGTGTTCAGTGCCAGACTTGGCATGGACTTGGAGAGCTTGTTACTTGAAGACTGTAGAAAACCAAAAACACAAAAGCTTAGTTTTTAGGGCAGGAAATCAGTTTGTAAACAGCTGTTATGACTATTATGTATGTTCTTCAATTTCATCATGACCTACAGGGAAAAAATGATTCCAACTAGATAATATTATAAAAAATATAATAATAACAATAATAACAATAAAATAAATAACAGATTTCAAGCTGTGTCCATTAAAATTGTCTTAAGAGTATAATTCTATAATACAGTACAAGTTGAAAGCTATCAACATTCTCTTGACAAAATTACCAAAACTTACATTTGACAAACTCCTAGCAAACCGCCTGCTATTAAAAGTATCATCAGGACTCTTGAAGAAAAGAGCAACACACAAGTAACATAAGATAACATAGAAAAATAGCAAAAATAATACTTGAAAAAGAAAATAATCTCTCTAACAAGTGTACTCTAGAAATATGAAGACCAGATAAAATAAAAATAAAAGTTTTAAAAAAATACACAAGCATTACATAAATCGGTGCATGAAAAAGATACCAGAAAGATAAAATAACTAAATAACTGTGAACATCAGCAGTCAAATGCACACACATGAAAACGTTCTGTTTTGGGTAGGTCAAGATTCATCAAAGTTTAAGCCATTCTTTTCAGAATAACATGATGCAGACTGGACACTGACCACTATATTTTTGANTGCCAGCGCTAACGCTGGTGGTACAATAATGCATTTGATTGTATCCAGTTAAAAGTAAGTTTACATCACAAAATGTCGGTCGTCCCAAAATTTTAATAAGGTGTCAATAGAGACCATCTTTCTCTCTCATGACTTTCAGTGGGGGAAAAACAGTTGAGCAAATATCTGTAGCACCTCTAGCACAATTCATTAGAGTTTTCATGCCCTATTACTGTATTAGTAGTACTTTTTAAATGCAAGGTTATACAAAACTTCATTTAAACATTGTTCAATTAAGTTACCTGTAAATGATTAATAAATGCATATCATTGAAACTATTCAGTTGTTTTAACAAAGTTTTTTTTACTTTCATAATATATAATACCTCATATTAAAAGTTAAAAACAAAATATCAAATTGAATTGCACATCGGACCATGGCTTATAATGTTCTAGTCAAATCTGTTACCGTTTACAAACTCAGTTATAGAACTACATTTGTGCCATATATTTGATATTACTGTTGTATCGATTTATAAACAGCTTGGATATTATTTACAACAAAAAAATTGGCCAGTTATCACCAGCATATAAAGCTTGATCACATTCACCAAACCATTTTTAATGCAAAGAAAAACATTATATTTATTACTGTACATATATGTATATAAATAATAGTCCTGTTGGTATAGAAGTTTATGCTGTAGACCAAAAAATTTATGATAAGTGAATATTAAACATAACATTTATAAACAAGTCTGGAATTCTTGTGCTGACACTGTCATGGGAAATGTCTATCCTGTACCATGTTTTGAAGACTCGAATACTCCTTTCTTAAAAAAGGGTGAAAATTCAAATAGTGTCTGCTTAGAAAGATATTTGCTTTTGTTTGGATGCAGGGGGCAATCTGGGTTCTTCCTGCAAACCCTCAGCACATGCTGAACATATTCCTGCAATGACACATAGAACTTGAATTCATAAACAACGCTTCTAAAAGTTAAACTGCAGAGTAAATGAAATGGCATAAATACTGGGCATATTTAGTACATGTAAATGATTCAATCGTATAAAACCATCTTGCCCATAGAAATTATAAATTGCAAGTGCCCTCTGTCATTCTTTGTTAGTTTTTTTTTTAAACTGAATACCCAGCACTTTAATAAACCCCATCATGGAGAGCAAGGGCCTTACCCCAACTGCAACTTCGATAGAAGTGATTATCAGTTCTGATCAATGACTTGTTTAAATGTTCAATGATTCAACCTCCTTTAAAAAATTAGAAATTTCATTTATTTCTGCAATTTCAAATGTTTTGAGTTATATTTAGGTATGCTGAGTGTGTACTTTTCATCAGACTAAGTGTCAATATTTCAGCTATCCACTCACCTGCAGCTGATTTTGTCTTTCCTTTACAACTTTTTCTGTTCTGTTTCCAAACCACTTCTTGGGAGGGAATTGCAAAGCTGCCACCTGTATATAAATATATGCATATATCTAATTATTACTCTCAAGTTTCTGCTCGTTATTTTCTTATTACGTATGACAGAGAAGAACAGGAAGTAATTCATTTAGGCAGCAGAGGAGCAATGCATTCTCAAATATACATCTTTAATTCTATACTGGTCAAGCAGATCAATTTTCTTTAATTTTCTTTTAATTTTCATTTACTGAAAAAACACAATCTCACCTCTGGGTATTTTTTCTTCAGATGCTCATGCATCTCTCTGAATCTTCTGTAGCGACGAAACACACTCCATGTCTCTTCTTCCAGCACTCGGATCTGTTGACACAATGAAAGTGAAATGGTGTCAGCTTTAAAAATCAACTTGCAATCTCCAGTGATGTTGGTTCAAAACTTAAAATATACACTTCCCAATACTTCAACATTACAATGTCATGATCATTGGTCAGTATAAAAATTTCCGACTTCATATCAATATTCTAGGTGCTGGGGTTATCCTGTACTTAGGGGTACTTCGTGTCTTGGTTTGACTGTAGTGGTGACTATACCCCAGTAACTTAAACAGTTAAATGAAAAAGATGACCAGTTGGTGACTTACCTTCACTTCAAACTCGTGGTGTGTGTCTGTACCATACCCTCTCAATGTAAAAGATGGAATGACCACAACCACAGGTTCTTCTATGTCTTCTGTGTTCAGTGCCAGACTTGGCATGGACTTGGAGAGCTTGTTACTTGAAGACTGTAGAAAACCAAAAACACAAAAGCTTAGTTTTTAGGGCAGGGAATCAGTTTGTAAACAGCTGTTATGACTATTATGTATGTTCTTCAATTTCATCATGACCTACAGGGAAAAAATGCTTCCAACTAGATAATATTATAAAAAATATAATAATAACAATAAAATAAATAACAGATTTCAAGCCGTGTCCATTAAAATTGTCTTAAGAGTATAATTCTATAATACAGTACAAGTTGAAAGCTATCAACATTCTCTTGACAAAATTAACAAAACTTACATTCGACAAACTCCTAGCAAACCGCCTGCTATTAAAAGTATCATCAGGACTCTTGAAGAAAAGAGCAACACACAAGTAACATAAGATAACATAGAAAAATAGCAAAAATAATACTTGAAAAAGAAAATAATCTCTCTAACAAGTGTACTCTAGAAATATGAAGACCAGATAAAATAAAAATAAAAGTTTTAAAAAAATACACAAGCATTACATAAATCGGTGCATGAAAAAGATACCAGAAAGATAAAATAACTGTGAACATCAGCAGTCAAATGCACACACATGACAACTTTCTGTTTTGGGTAGGTCAAGATTCATCAAAGTTTAAGCCATTCTTTTCAGAATAACATGATGCAGACTGGACACTGACCACTATATTTTTAACAATACACATTCAAAACACAACAGCCTGTCTCGTAATGTTCTGAGAAGAACAGCTGAATCTATGAGCAGGCCAATCCCAAAACAAGACGGGTATCTAGTACATTGCTCACCATTGGTGATCCATACGGGTTTGCCCTGGATGAGCCTGCATTAGGGCACCTGTATTTATAGAATGTGATGTTCATTCAAATTATCATGACCAATAAACGAAAGAAAAATTTAAAAGATGAATAATAAAATACTTTGAAAAATTATCATCAATTTCTGTAAGGCAACCACAGTTAATATATTTCTTGGTTAATTAAAATAGTGATGACAAAAGAAAAACTTATAGGTAAGATACAATGAAGTATCATGTATACTGATAAGATATCAGCCAAGATAATATGACCAGTACACTTCTGAGTGCACAAGACATGAACTTTACCACTTAAATTATAAAAAAATATGTATTCAGTAAAAGCAATGCCATTCTGTCAAAGGTACAGATCAGATCATAGCACACAAACCTATTTTCATACTGCATCTTTAATTTCTCTATTTCTTTGTCATGCTGCTTCTTAATCCTTTGGATTTCTTTGTCCCTTGCTTGCTTTTCTTTTTCTTTTTCAGTCATCCTTTGTTTTTCTCTCTTCACTTTCTCTTCAAATAGTCTCCTCTTTACTTCTTGTTCCACCAAAGAATTCAGCCTGGATAAAATCATATGAAATAAGATAAGTATTCCTTATCACTTGACTATGAAGAAAGGAATGGATATAATGGAATAAGATTCTGGCTTGATTTCTTCCATTTAAGACACCTTTCCAAACCAAAATGCCCATTTCTGGCCCTGGAATAAAAACCACAATCCTTTGTAACAGCTCCCTTCTAACATTAACCAAGCAATAGCATGACAACCACCAGCTTCTTCCATATAACACATTTGCCTTAAAATTTTTGTTACCAATTTATACACTCAAGCGAGAAAAAGTAACAGTATCATGCTGCATTAATTAGAAATTACCATTAGACTGAATGAGCTAAAATGATTGCTAGTAGATAAGCAAGCCCTAATTTTAATGAGAAGCTCCTTTTTATTGCCCTGGCTTCATTCAACAGTTTGCTTTATGATGGCACTGTTGCATGATGTGATATAGATGAAGCCATTCAAGCAATGATAAACTGCATTAAAAGTCTTTGAAAAAGTTACTAGAATTCCAATTCTCTACAACCTTTTATTTACTTTTGTCATCAAAATATTTTCCTGGCTTTAAGAAAACCGAGTGCAAATTTTAAAAAAATGAAAATTAAACTCATATTAAAAAAAACTTCTTACTTCATTATTTTTTAAGCTATATATCTGAAATGTGTACTTTCTGACAACACCTAATCACCCAAAGAGTATAAAGGCATATTCAACTCAATTCAAATGCAACAGCAAATGCACAGGCATGATTCTGAGTTGCAAGAAAAAAGTAGGAAGAAATGGTTCAGTGGCCTTGAGACTGGAGTCTGGGGACCACTTAAACAGAAAACCACAAAGAAAAAAAATCATGTCTGAATATAATAACACAAACAAAAGTTCTACACATGGTACTTTTTTGTCCCTAAAATATGATACAAATGAAAATTGAACTTGCCTTTCCTGTTCTTCCATTTCCTGAAGCTTGAATTTTTCATCATCTATCCTGTCAAGCTCATGCTGTCTCTCTTCTTCAAATTTTTTGCGTTTTTCTTCCAGGTCTGCTTCTTCTTTTTTAAGTCTTATTTCCTTCTCTCTCAGTTTCTTTTATAGGAGATAAAAAGCACATGAAAAAATTTTGACAGTAGCTAAAATAATTAATGTTGGCAAATTTTAAACATAATCATTGGGCCAATTTACCATCACTTCCCCTTTAAAAACTAATAAGCTACTTGGTTTATATCAAAATCATGGCAGGATGAGCAAATTGTGTTATCATCTCACCTCAACTTTTTGTTCCCATGTGTTTGAGTCTTCCTGCAGCATTTCAACTTGTTCTTTATGGGCCTGGTTCTCGCGCTCTCTAGCGTTAAATACTTCTGCTTCCAATTCAAAAACTTGGTATTTTTTCTCAAAAAGAGCACCTAAAATTTTTTTGCAATAACATTTCATCTAATCAGCTGGGTCCATTGTATGGAACTTGGAAGCTGATAACATATGACCTACATATGTAACTTCTACTGTGTTGACATGATTTGCAATTAACATGTATATCAAGTGTAACAGTTGAAGACTTGCTGCCTGATTCATCAGTTAACAAAATACTTTAATCAGGATTGTTTTGTTCAAGATAAAGATATCTTCAAACATACGTAACATATCAATGGAGGTGACAAATTCACTTGATATGTTATGTTGTGAAAATTACCTTCAATGTTTCTTGAATATTTCTCAAACTTTTCTTTTCTTTTCGACAGCTCTTCTTCCTGCACTTCTAGGTCAAGCATTCTATGACAAAATATTGATGACAAGATCTCTATTCATGAATATCTACTGTTTTACTACAACCAATATATATGTGTCAAACTTTTCTTATTAAACTATTGACTAAATACTTAATATGCTTTCTTTAACTAATTCATGCACATGCATAATTTCATTCTCAAACTGATTCTAAGCTGGAAGCTGTTAAATTATTACTCTCTGAAACTATTGACTAAATACTTATGTTTTCTTTAACAAATTCATACACATGCATAATTTCATTCTCAAACTGATTCTATGCTGGAAGCTGTTAAATTATAACTCTGAAACTATTGACTAAATACTTTTTCTTGAACAAATTCATGCACATGCATAATTTTATAACTGTGACAATTCATAAAGGTTTGTAGATATTCAAAATAACCCTTATAGAGCAAATTACATTTGGTATTACTTCTGCCTCACCTGCTTCTCTGTCCCTCCAGGACTTCATGCCCTTGGCTTTTCCTGGACTCCACAGACTCCCTCTTTTCATCAACCTGAGCCTCTGCATGCCTTTCTTCCTCTTTCTGTGCATTGAGCAATTTTTGTTTCTCTTGATCAATACACCCCGTTTGTTCAAAAGAAACCTTCACAAGACCTTCATGTTTTTTCTCCAATTCAGATAAAATGTGTTCTTCTTGGAGAACTTTCAATTTGTGTTCCTGTAAGAGTTTACTTTTTGATGTTAATTCCTGCTCCACTAATTGTAAAATATTATTTCCTCTATCTCTAAGGCCTGTCCTGTCCTCTGTTATTTTTTTCGTCTCCTGGTCTTTGTACTCCTGTAACTGCTGCATCTCAGATATTTTCTTTTGGTTGTACTCCTTTTCTTTTTCTTCAAGGCAGTTTTCTTTTTCTCTGTGATTTTTCTTCATTGTTTGTAAAGTAATGAATTGCTGCTCTACCTCTTGCCTCTCTTCTTCACTGTCAACATTTGCTGCTTCTGAAGCAGCTTTATATTTTGCTTCCATTTCATCAAGCGCTCTTTGACTTTTTCTTAAATCATCCCTTTCTAGTTTCAATTCTGATTCTAATTTGTTGTGCTCATATTGGAGTTCTGCCTTAGCTTCCTCATAGTCATTTTCTAGTGTTTCTTCTCTTGTGTCAAGGTCTGATAGTGCATGCTGAATAGCTGCATATTCATCAGACCATGTTTCCACTGTTTCAGAATTGAAGGAACCACCTTCCTCTTGGCTGAGCAGACGATGTCTTTCCTCTTCCATCAAATTGAGTTCCTAAAAATGAAAACATTTTATCTATCAAGTGAAGTGCTTAGTTTGGAATCACCTGCTGACCACGCTTGTATTCCTTTTATCGATTTGAAAAAATAAACTCATAAACATTTACACATACCAGACAAAATGCAGGAACTGAGACCTTCAGTCTTAAAAACTATGCACTTTTAACACACTATGTACAAACACATTATTGATTTTCCAAATACAACCAAATACTATTTAATATCATTTGCGCCCAAAACACTCGATAAAAAGTAAATTATGGATATGTAACATTTTGATTAAAACTTTTATCTTTGGTAGCAAACTTATATGATTCTTATTAGTATTCTGTTAATACATCTATCAAACTGAAACACAAGTTAATAACCTGTTTTACCTCTATACACTATTCATGCAAAGAAAGATATTTTGGAAGAAAATCCTAACTGGCAGCATCCTGTAGACCTTTGTTGCATTAAACACCTCCAAAACTTTGTACATGCAAAGCAACTTTTTCAATCATATCTTTAGCACTTAAAAGAAAGCACAGACAAGAAGGGAATACCATACAACCACCATTTTAGTTTGGTTCTTAACTGCAAAGGCATTTACAAATATATATATATATATGACAGAGAGATATATACATATGGTACAGCTTAAAATCATATTTCTGGTGCTATATCTTTACTGAAGCAGCCCTGGACTTTAGAGAAAGTCACCATCACCAAAAATGTCTTAACTATGATGTCATTAAAAAAACTACGAAAACTGCCTTTGTTTTACTTTTGAGGGGTGATATCACAGGTATTCCCTACCGTCTCCTGACATTTCACCTCTGCCTTTTCTCTCTGTACAAGTTCCCTCTTTCTGGCAATTTCTTCTTCTAAATATCGCACTTTTTCTTGCTGCTCTCTGTCTTTGTCTTCAATTCGTTTCCATTCTTCTTCCAATGTTTCTTGCTGAAGCTGTTTTTCTTTCTCAAATGTTTCCAGTGCCTAAAAAGACATTGTTTATACTGGTTTCAAAACATATTTCACAAATTTGATAACCAAAAGGTATAAGAACAGACATGTAACAAATAACCAAATACAATTATCACACAACAAATGCAAGGATTCTTTCAATAGAGTGCCTCTCAGAAGTTTAACAAATAAAGTGCAAGACTTGTTATATCAACCTTCCAAGTTTATCCCCAACATGAGAAATATATCATTACAAAATATACTTATTTTGAATAATCTAATCCACCCTCAAACGTGCATGCACTGATACAAATACATGAAAAAGTATGAAAAATAAGGACAGGCAGATGATATTATCTGACACACTTTTGTTGTATATACACAAAGAAATGGCCTGGCAACCAATTTTTTTCTCCAAGTCTAAGAATGTTTCTCAGTTGAAATAATACAAATACCTCAATAAGCTCCTGTTCTGCCTCCATCACAGATTTATGATAATTCCTCTCCATCTCTTCTAATTTTTTTCTCTCTTCGTCCATTTTTCTATGCAAGTATTCCCTTTCCTCTTCCAATTTCTGCCACTCTCCTTTCATCTCATCTTCCTTCCACTGTTTCAAATGCTGCTTCATGCCCTCTAACTCTGACTTTGCCTTTTCCAGCTCATTCTCCTTGCTCTCTTGTTCAGCTTGTCTTGCATCCTCATGCTGGCGAAATTTCTCTTCTAAATCCTCTATTTCTTGTCGCTTGGCCTCCAAGTTAACCAGCTCATTTTTGTGCCTCTGCTCCAAATCATTCCTGTAAAAAAGCACAAAGAACATCTCCATGAGATGTGCCTTGAAAACCTCTTGCACTTCTTTCCTCTCAACAAATGCACAAAGTAGAATATTCTAAATAATGTACTAGATCAAAATTCTATAATGCATCATTGCATAATTTTTCCCTCTTCAATTTTATTTTAAAAAATAAGCTAACTTTCCAACAGTTTGACACACAAAAACAGTAGCTTCATCTTGTAGACTGGCATGTTAAGTAAAAGATACACCACAAGTCAGTGAAGTGTATGCAACATACACAAGTGCAAAACATGAGAAGTGTATCTTACTTATATTATAACTGATGTAGAAAGGTAAAGACCCAAATGTGGTGGATCTCACAATCATGTGTGATGTGCATGACTGTATGCAAGATACAACATATCTGGATCTTTTGTTCTTGGCATCCACAGTAGTATAGCCATCCATTGTGGTTGGTATAATGTACAACTGGTTAATAACTAACCCTAAGCCTGAAAACATTGACAGGTTGTCAGTTGACCTTGCCCTTGACAGGTCAGTCATGGATGCACTAAGGAGGGATACCCTTGAAGACCACTGCTTGCCTAAACCACCCTTCTAAAAACAAAATAAAGTTAATGTAAAATGAGGTAAAGAATACTATGAATAAAATATAAGATAAACATGCATAATCATTTGACTAAATCGGGGGAAAAAGTTTGAAACAAATATGTGTGCAGCTAATACAGAAACACTGTCAAACATTTAGCAAACCTATGAAATGCTCAATTTTTGCAAGACTTATGGACAAGAGCAACATACCAAGTCTGGACTGAGTAATTTCCGCTCTTGTCTAAGTCTGGCAGCTTCCTTTGGGTGGTTGAAACGAAACATGTTTGTCTTACCCAACAGAATGACAGCACCTGGAAAATATCAATATGGAATTAATCCCTTGACAGAATCAAATCTATTGTCTACCATGTAATTGAAGGAAGAGGTGACATATCAAGTATAAAACAGCTCATCAACATTTTTCTCTAAAAAAGATGGACAATCAATATTATTTTAGCTAAGATTGTTTAACCACTTAAAACATCACTTTCACCTTGCTTAGCCCATAATGTCTGTATACATAAAAATATTTTTTTGGGGAAATGCTAATGATAGGAAAATGGGGCATCTTGCCTCCTCCAACACAACTCCAAATGAAACCACAACTATTAGCATTGAAGAGCGATTCTTGCATTGTTCAGCAAAATTAACAACAAAATAGATCTTCAGCAGCAACAGTAAGTGAAAATCAAATCTATAAAATAAGATAAAGTACACTCACCTTGGTATAGTTTAGTTGGTTCCTCTATACTGACACCATTCACTGTGCATATAGCATCAGCAATGGGACTTAAAGTGACAATGCCATCCACATTATCAATATAACAGTGTTCCTTTTCCACCTCCAGACCAGAGAGCGCTAAGAAAAATGAAAACTTAATTGTAAAGTATGACAACTAAAAATAAAACTTAACTGGAAAGTCACTTCATAATAGATTTTTTTTAGTTTAAAATCTGCTACTTCTGTCATAAATATTATTTAACATCTTATAATATAAGTAACTGAAGTATGTGCATTGTATCATCCAATGTAGATTGTTTTTGCTCTTAAAGATATCATTACTTTATATACTATCACAGAAAAGGAGCACAATAAACCTCTAAGCATCTACATTTAAATTCCACTACCTTAAGAAGTATTGTCAATGTGCAGATATTAATTCCATATTTCTGTATCCTTACCTATGTCTGGCTGTACTTCTGCATCAGCTCTTCCTATTGATGTCCTCCCCTCCTGTTAATGTATACAGCATATTATATTCAAAATAATGACGATTTTTGTTTAAAATCATTAATGTGAGAGAGAGAGAGAGAGAGAGAGAGAGAGAGAGAGAGAGAGAGAGAGAATTTTCAACTCAAATTTGGAATATAACTGANTTTATTGCTACCTTTAAGCACTCACCTCACAAATTCTAGGAGTTAGGCCAACATCATCCTGTAATCAGAATAAAAATATATGAGCACAGATAAATCTGAATGCATTCATAAATTTACCATATATTAATAATTTAATGCATGTGTGTGTGTGTGTGTGTGTGTGTGTGTGTGTGTGTGTGTGCACGCGCGTGCGCACCATCATGGTGTGTATGTGTGTTAAATCTGTCAGACAATAAAAACAAACAGAAAAAAAACACACAAACCTATTTAGTGGCTCCTGATTAGTCATCCAATTAATTATTGATCATACGAATAACATTATACAGATGTCTAAGAATGCATACAGTCTAACTACTTGATTAACACCACGATAATCACTTACATGGTTTCCCATCATAGTGTAGCTTTTGCCAGATCCTGTTTGCCCATAAGCAAAGATACAGGCATTGTACCCTTCAAAAGCTGAACTGATCACATCATTGCCCAAATCTTTCATTACCTGAAATCAAGATACATATACATAAATAGAATTTTGAATGACACAACTTTTGTTAATGTTCAAATTATGTTGGATAATCAAATCACAAGGTTGACACTATGCACTATTTACACACATGCATGCATGCAATCAAGCATACACATATACATACACATTCATATAGACACTCACAGACAATAGGTGGATTGTTCACATTTCTGTTCATAATAGCCTCTTAGGATACTTGAAGACACTTATCAATTCTATATGTATGCAGTATTGTACAGACAATACAGGTACCTGACTGAAGAATTGCCTCATTCTCACAAACATGCAGGTATCATTATCATTTACAGACAACCACCTGATATCACATATGTAATAATACTGCTGTACCTTCCTCCAATATTCAATATGTGTATAAACCTAGTACTGCACTTCAACAACCTAGGCAACATGCAATCACTTCCTTCAACTTATCAACTTATCATTTATATGTGTACCTTGGTCATCCATCCATCCAGGTTAAAAAAATTATTCATGTTAGAGTTAGAAATATATTACTTGGACCCTGGGATCATAATAGCAGATTTTCTTTAATCCCCAGTCTTTTTTTTTTGTCATCATTTCTGAACTTTGCACAAGTTGATAAATAATTTTTAAATAAAACTGAAACTGTTTTTTTTTATTTAATCTTTTTTGCAATATAATACAAATGTTCTGATTATGTATTCTGGCTGCCACAATGATTTACTCTGGTCCATGCTACAGATGCAATGTAAGGAGATTGACTACATTGTAGCATTCTGTGTCCACAAGAAATATTTAAGCAATCAATTCATCATGCTGTAATGGAACATTCCTAGCCCCATGTACGTGTTCATGACTAGGAAATGACTAAAATCCAACTTGCACATAGGCATAACTGAACACAAGCTTTATATCAGAAGATCACAAAAAATGTCTCATCAAATATGCCACATATACTGACAGTCAATGAAAACGCATCAGAAAACTTTCTTGTACTTTTTTACCGAGAATCGATTCCAACCATAAAAACGAGTATAAATGCACTTCTATGGTCATAAGAGAGTGGGCTGACCACTGTTTCATATTTGACATATTTCACATGAAAACTGTTATTTTCTTAATGTGTCAAAGGAACTTAAAATATTACTTGATAAATAAATGATGCATTTTCGTTGACTCTCAGTATATTTATATCCATACCTGCTCCTGTGATACATAGTGTTTGTCCTTTTTATCAACAGACCAATAGGAGTAGTCATAACTGAATGCCTTCGCCCTCTCTCTGCTGTGATCACCCTCTCCTCTATCATTTAACTCTGGAATCTGGAATGAAGAACCAGGGTTAACTTAATTTAATTTGTAAGTATAATTCAGCATAGTGTGCATCTGTGTATCACACATGTATGCTAGCAAACAATATTAAATGTAGGCACACACACAAATTTCAAATTTATGTGGATATGAAACATTAAGATTTTGCTTAACTTATACATTGGCTCCATACACTGATATAAAAGCGTATAATGATGGATTTAAATGTTGTGAGAGGATGTTATGTGATGTGACATATTTTATTGATCACTGCATACAGCAGCAAAAAACTCTAACTGAAAAATGATAACTAGTGCAAAAAAAGGTGTACTGCTGCTGTTAATTACCTTTGGGTTGCTGATGATTGTTTTCTTTCCTTCCATTTTTATGATAAATTCAGACTCCAAATCTATTTCCCTAAAAATGAAAATGTACTATCTGAATATCAATGAAATCAATCAAAGGTACACAAAAAATAACAATATTCCTTTATACTACTAAAAAGATGTAAGCAACTGATGAAAATTATACAAGTATATTCTATCAATCAAAAAATAATTTAAATTAGCTTCTCTTTGTACCTTTCCATAGCTGGATGACAGATCTTTTTATTTACAAATATTTAGAACTGAACCAGCTTTGATTATAAATCCTTTATTGCAGCTAGTAGTCAAACTTCACAAATGAAAATCGTGGAATAATGCTTGTTTAAGCCAGAATACAATATTTACTTAATCACAAATATGTATTTCATGCACTGGGCTATACAATAACAACCTTGCAATTTGTACATGATCAAAAAGGTTCAACTGGTTGCTAAATATTTAAATCTTTATGACTTATACCATACTAAAAACTTACTACAGTTTCAAAATAGGAATACCTATAAATATAAATATCTTTGTTACATGATGCTTAGTTACATGATGCTTAGTTAATTATTCATTAATTAATAATTATTTGTTATTCCTAGACAGAATTTCAAAAAATTCTAGTCCAATCATCAATGAGATAACATATTAACACCTTGTGATTATAAATGCCTCCGACTATTCCAGACATAAAAAACTTACCTGGTTGTGATTTAACCTCTAAGTGTTACGTTCGGAGAAAAATAATACTGCTTATCAATCTAAACGCCCATTCGTCACCAGTTCTTATAATTTATCATAAACAAAAACATTTGCTTTTCTAAAGGATATACAGTCAAATAAAAACAGTTATCTTGATGTAATAAAACTATAATGCTGATGCAACCATTATTAGTTTCCAAAATTATTAAAACACAAAGATCTATGAAGAGTCCCATGAGGTTTGAAAACTAGGGCAAATCCAGGTGTTGTCTGCAGCAATGCAAGGCTCGAGCTATATATGATCAGATTACTACTGACTGTACTTTTAACACGTTACAAATTAGCTGTACTAACGATCGCCATATCTACCATAAAAAGGGACTTTTAAAACAAACCTTTTATTCATCGGGCGGACCCGAACAGCGACTCTTACTGAAGCCATGGTGGTACAATTTAAGAAATACACGTTGATAGCGACTAGTTGTCGTATTATTTTGACATCTTTGTTGACTCACATGACACCCGCTGGTAGCCTCGTTTCTAAACGAACTTTTACAAGATAAGCTTGAATATTTGTATTTTAATATTAAAATATTTGCTTTGATATAGCATTTATACAAAGAAAAAAGGACATGGTGTTCATCTTTTCTGTCTATTGTACATGAAATAATTAGAGGCTTATCACAATTTGTCACACACTGAAATAAAAGGAGACACCCGGGAACCTACAAGATGTCAGCGCCCGTGGAGAGAGCAGGGTCAGCTTTTAAATTTCCAATTTTTGATAATATAATGGAAAACTTAATATTGCATTATTAATTATTGTTGCATGCTTGTGGTCTGACAGCAGGGGTAGATATGGGGGATTTACTTACTGGTTTACTGTGTCAATTACGCCTTGAAATGATACGTGTGTTGGTGGCCTGGACATGCGTTAAGGATATTGTAACCCTTTCTTGTCATCCAGATACCGAAAATAAATTTTTCCCTGCATCTAATTATTTAGTAATGCACCCATCTTTTTGTTGATTTAAAACAATGAAAAAAACCTCGAAAATATAAAATATTGGCGTTTATATTTTTTCGTTGCAATGTATATGCATAGCCAACTCAATTAATCGTCAGTTTAAGGCCTTTCTATTTTGAGGTGAGATGGCAATCGGTATGGGGAGTAACTTTATCCCTGAACAAAACTTTATCACGAAAATTGGCAGAGTTGACCAGTAGTGTATAGGCTACAATCCATTGCCGTCATTTTGGTTAAAATGTTTGTTATAACTAATATGGTTATTAGCCCCTAATTACCTATTTTCATTAATCAAAGTCATTATTCTGCTTTATCAATGATAAAATCTGTACTAAGACTTATAAGGAAAATTGCTGGCATGGTTTTGGAGTACTGAAAGGTGTCATTAAATCAGCATACATGCATGTACCTGTAATAGTTTATTAATTTAGTCATTGAACACTGAAGATTTATTTATTACCAAAAAAATGTATGTAAGGCAGCGTAAATAAGTACATTTGCATGAAAAGTGACAATATACTTAAAAATCTACTTTATTCAGGCTTTAGCTGGGCCACAGGGGTATGCACATGGTACCATATGCAGTATGCTCCCCAACTTTTATACACATGGGTCTTGGATTTGCAAGCTATGTTTTTTAATTCAGTTATATGCGCTGACTTGATCACTGCCTCTGCCATTGAAATAAATTACTCTTGGTCTAGTAGTTTTGCATTTTACATTTTTACATGTTCACCACTCTGTATTGACCTCTGCTCTCATTATATTTGAATAGGTTCAAAGGTTCTTGGAAAGACTTAAATCATTACGTAAAATTTTCAATGAATTATTTTGAATGGCAAATTAATGGCAAAGTCACCACATTAATGAATTTAGAAAAACATGGAAAATCAATTTGTCTCGAAATTTTGGGAAGGGGGGATACTCTCTTGTTTCTTATTGCGGTACATATTTGGGTATTTATATGAACAAAAAATTCTACCCTGTGCTCTCCTTATTCAAGAGTGTATGCTTATTAACAAGTCTAAGGTTCCTGTGCGCTATCATTTTGATGTATCAATAATGTGGGCAATTACTAGTATTATAATTTTGTTAGGGGGAATAACAATTTTGCAGGGACTTAAAGAGATGACCCTGACAGAAAGCATTAAATTAGATTATTTCAGAGTACAATTTCTTTTGATTGAACTGTAAATAATGTACATTTTTCAGGCTTTCAGGCCCGAGAATGCAACGCTTTGTCTGTGTGGAATGTGGAATGCCAGCTGTGGAGCTTTATAGAGATTTTAAAAGAGGGGTAATGAAAATATCTCACTGTGTAAGTAACGGGAGCATAATGGAACAGCCTGAGCCTTTATCATGAACAGATTTTAAAAAGTTCTTGTATTCTTATTTTTATATAAATTGATCAGTTTTAATTCAATTAAATTTTTTCACTTATTTATTTTTTTCTTTGTTTGTTTATTTATTAATAACATTTATATATCTGTTTATTTTTGTTCAGAAAAGAATATGATTGTACAAACAAAAACCGTGTATAAAAATGTTCTGTAGATAGTAGCAGAGCTACATGCACAGATGAACTATTTATCCATTCATTTTAGGATCATTGTACCAAAGTGGTGGACAAATATGTTGAATATGACTCAACCATAGTTTTCCTAGATATGTTGCTCCTTAAAACTCAAGCCTATAGACATGTTCTTCTAAATGCAGATTCCAAGGTGAGAGAAAAGCTTATGACAGCACTGTCAGTGAGTGGATCATCTGAGACACTGGTCTGCAAGAATATTATGGAATATTCAACGTATCATACATACTTATGTTCTTTAACATTATTGTAGCATTTTTTAAAAAGCAATTGAACCAGTCATGTTTAATTCTTAATTTCTTCATATTTTGAAATGAAAATAATATGTATGTTGTCAATTTTTTATTAATTGATGTGATGTACAAAATTTCTTTATCACAGGTTATCACTCTCCAATAAAGAACATGGCATGATTGTGTGATTTTAATATTATAATATAACTTTGTCACTTCCCCTGTGACAGAGTTATTGATGATGCAGCAGAACACTACATTGATAGTAAGAAATGAATTGTTAAAGACTTTCATTTTTCTGTAGGATTAATTTAACCTTTTTAATCAATTGGTATATTGATTGTCACAATTTAGATTTCAGGATCAGAGTTTTAGAAATGATTGTGTTTACATTATACAAGAAATTTGGAAGTACAAAACTGACTCCTTCTAAAGTTTCACTTTATTCACTTATTCTAGAATCATTGGAAATTTGCTGTTTTGTTCCTCTTAACTGATGCATATACAAAATGGACTTTCCTGCGTATTCATGGTGTTTCTATGCAAGACAAGCATAGCGATACAGTACTGTATGCTGCATTAGAGTTGAACTTTCATAAAGCTCTAATTATGTCATGTTTTGGTGAGTATCCCTGGCTACAGGTCTGTTAAAAGGAATTTATTTTCAAGGTCTTCACTAGATGACCACATTGATTTGTGTCTTAGAACTGAAACTTTTTTACTCAAAATCTATATGAACTTATCTTTTCGGATTTCTTGCCAAGCTTTTTTTTTTGTCTGTTCACTAATGGAATCAAAATGGTATGAAACATTGAAAATAACAGAAAATATCTAATTAATGCAGAGAAGTTACCAATTTTTTTTCAGAAGCACTAATCTTCTACATGACGGTCTATATATGCTTGAAAATCCTTATTAGTTCTCTGTGGAGAGATAGGAGAACATGCATACCACGGTGAGTTGTCCTGCACATGGTATCACCAACTGCTGCAATGCATTTTGACATATTACAAGATGTACTAGTACACATGTATATCTTTAATATCTGATTATCACCTTGTATTATTGAAATATACATCAGGTTTTATATCTCTATATTTTCCTCCTCTTCTTCCTTCTGCATAACCCACTCGGACTATTTTTGATTTTTGATGAATGGATGCATCACATAGACATTTTATGAAGTGTTAGGTTTTACTTACAATTTTAGGTTAAACCTGATATTGGGAGGGATTTTATTGTCCAATTTTGGGAAACTGCTGGTAATTCCTGCAACAATTTGGGGTCAAGCTGATAATCCAACATATATCCTTGTGATTAGGATATTTCTCATTGCTTCCAATGTGCAAGCTTGTAAAGGTAAGAACCAAAGGCGAACATATATTGGTCTGCTGGCTTATTTCTCATAAGATCTGCAAGATATCATTGATGAATTATTTTGATTTCTAAAATCATGATCTTCATCAAACTGTTTCTCATCAGCCCTCAGTCTCCGGATTTCAAAAAAAAAATGTATTTCAATACTCACTACTTACTGAGGTCCATCACTCTAACTAAGACTGCATTCCCACAGATTTTTAGATTGATCTATCCCCGTGGGGAGTCTCACTAGATTGCTGTCAGCTGAGCTAGCTTAAATGTCTGTCCCGCTTACTAAAAGCTGTAAGGGGGTAATTAACTTCCATGCGGNGTTAGCTTTTCTAAAGGATATACAGTCAAATAAAAACCGTTATCTTGATGTAATAAAACTATAATGCTGATGCAACCATTATTAGTTTCCAAATTTATTAAAACACAAAGATCTATGAAGAGTCCCATGAGGTTTGAAAACTAGGGCAAATCCAGGTGTTGTCTGCAGCAATGCAAGGCTCGAGCTATTTATGATCAGATTACTACTGACTGTACTTTTAACACGTTACAAATTAGCTGTACAACTTATTAACGATCGCCATATCTACCATAAAAAAAGGACTTTAAAAACAAACCTTTTATTCATCGGGCGGACCCGAACAGCGACTCTTACTGAAGCCATGGTGGTACAATTTAAGAAATACACGTTGATAGCGACTAGTTGTCGTATTATTTTGACATATTTGTTGACTCACATGACACCCGCTGGTAGCCTCGTTTCTAAATGAACTTTTACAAGATAAGCTTGAATATTTGTATTTTAATATTAAAATATTTGCTTTGATATAGCATTTATACAAAGAAAAAAGGACATGGTGTTCAACTTTTCTGTCTATTGTACATGAAATAATTAGAGGTTTATCACAATTTGTCACACACTGAAATAAAAGGAGACACCCGGGAACCTACAAGATGTCAGCGCCCATGGAGAGAGCAGGGTTAGCTTTTAAATTTCCAATTTTTGATAATATAATGGAAAACTTAATATTGCATTATTCATAATTGTTGCATGCTTGTGGTCTGACAGCAGGGGTAGATATGGTGGATTTACTTACTGGTTTACTGTGTCAGTTACGCCTTGAAATGATACGTGTGTTGGTGGCCTGGACATGCCCACGTTAAGGATATTGTAATCCTTTCTTGTCATCCAGATACCGAAAATAAATTGTTCCCTGCATCTAATTATTTAGGTATGCACCCATCTTTGTGTTGATTTAAAACAATGAAAAAAACTTCGAAAATATAAAATATTGGCGTTTATATTTTTTGTTGCAATATATATGCATAAGCAACTCAATTAATCGTCAATTTAAGGCCTTCCTATTTTGAGGTGAGATGGCAATCGGTATGGGGAGTAACTTTATCCCTGAACAAAACTTTATCACGAAAATTGGCAGAGTTGACCAGTAGTGTATAGGCTACAATCCCGTGCCGTCATTTTGGTTAAAATGTTTTTGTTATAATTAATATGGTTATTAGCCCCTAATTACTTATTTTCATTAATCAAAGTCATTATTCTGCTTTATCAATGATAAAATCTGTACTAAGACTTTTAAGGAAAATTGCTGGCATGGTTTTGGAGTACTGAAAGGTGTCATTAAATCAGCATACATGCATGTACCTGTAAATGTTTATTAATTTAGTCATTGAACACTGAAGATTTATTTATTACCAAAAAAATGTATGTAAGGCAGCGTAAATAAGTACATTTGCATGAAAAGTGACAATATACTTAAAAATCTACTTTATTCAGGCTTTAGCTGGGCCACAGGGGTATGCACATTGTACCATATGCAGTATGCTCCCCAACTTTTATACACATGGGTCTTGGATTTGCAAGCTATGTTTTTTAATACAGTTATATGTGCTGACATGATCACTGCCTCTGCCATTGAAATAAATTACTCTTGGTCTAGTAGTTTTGCATTTTACATTTTTACATGTTCACCACTCTGTATTGACCTCTGCTCTCATTATATTTGAATAGGTTCAAAGTTTCTTGGAAAGACTTAAATCATTACGTAAAATTTTCAATGAATTATTTTGAATGGCAAATTAATGGCAAAGTCACCACATGAATGAATTTAGAAAAACATGGAAAATCAATTTGTCTCGAAATTTTGGGGAGGGGGGATACTCTCTTGTTTCTTATTGCGGTACATATTTATATGAACAAAAAATTCTACCCTGTGCTCTCCTTATTCAAGAGTGTATGCTAATTAACAAGTCCAAGATTCCTGTGCGCTATCATTTTGATGTATCAATAATGTGGGCAATTACTAGTATTATAATTTTGTTAGGGGGAGTTACAATTTTGCAGGGACTTAAAGAGATGACCCTGACAGAAAGCATTAAATAAGATTACTTTAGATTACAATTTCTTTTGATTGAACTGTATATAATGTACATTTTTCAGGCTTTCAGACCCGAGGATGCAATGCTTTGTCTGTGTGGAATGTGGAATGCCAGCTGTGGAGCTCTATAGAGATTTCAAAGGAGGGGTAATGAAAATATCTCACTGTGTAAGTAACGGGAGCATAAAGGAACAGCCTGAGCCTTTATCATGAACAGATTTGAAAAAGTTCTTGTATTCTTATTTTTCTGTAAATTGATCAGTTTTAATTCAATTAAATTTTTTCACTTATTTATTTTTTTCTTTGTTTGTTTATTTATTAATAACATTTATATGTGTATTTATTTTTGTTCAGAAAAGAATATGATTGTACAAACAAAAACCATGTATAAGAATGTTCTGTAGATAGTAGCAGAGCTACATGCACAGATGAACTATTTATCCATTCATTTTAGGATCATTGTACCAAAGTGGTGGACAAATATGTTGAATATGACTCGACCATAGTTTTCCTAGATATGTTGCTACTTAAAACTCAAGCCTATAGACATGTTCTTCTAAATGCAGATTCCAAGGTGAGAGAAAAGCTTATGACAGCACTGTCAGTGAGTGGATCATCTGAGACACTGGTCCGCAAGAATATTATGGAATATTCAATGTATCATACATGCTAATGTTCTTTAATGTAATTGTAGCATGTTTTAAAAAGCGATTGAACCAGTCATGTTTAATTCTTAATTTCTTCATATTTTGAAATGAAAATAATATGTATGTATATTGTCAACTTTTTATTAATTGATGTGATTTACAAAATTTCCTTATCACAGGTTATCACTCTCCAATAGAGAATATGGCATGATTGTGTGATTTTAATATTAAAATATAACTTTGTCACTTCCCTTATGACAGAGTTATTGATGATGCAGCAGAACACTACATTGATAATAAAAAATGAATTGTTACAGATCTTCATTTTTTCATAGGATTAATTTAACCTTTTTAATCAATTGGTATATTTATTGTCACAATTTAGATTTCAGGGTCAGAGTTTTAGAAATTATTGTATTTATATTATACAAGGAATTTGGTAGTACAAAACTGGCTCCTTCTAAAGCTCATTGTAGTCTCACTTTCTCACTTTATTCTAGAATCATTGGAAATTTGCTGTTTTGTTCCTCTTAACTGATGCATATACAAAATGGACTTTCCTGCGTATTCATGGTGTTTCTATGCAAGACAAGCATAGTGATACAGTACTGTATGCTGCGTTAGAGTTGAACTTTCATAAAGCTCTGATTATGTCATGTTTTGGTGAGTATCCCTGGCTACAGGTCTGTTAAAAGGAATTTATTCTCAAGGTCTTCACTAGATGACCACATTGATTTGTGTCTTAGAACTGAAACTTTTTTTACTCAAAATGTATATGAACTTATCTTTTGGATTCCTTGCCAAGCTTTTTTTTTGTCTGTTCACAAATGGAATCAAAATGGTATGAAACATTGAAAATAACAGAGAAAATATCTAATTAATGCAGAGAAGTTACCAATTTATAATTTTTTTCAGAAGAACTTATCTTCTACATGACGGTCTATATATGCTTGAAAATCCTCATCAGTTCTCTGTGGAGAGATAGGAGACTGTGCATACCACGGTAAGTTGTCCTACACATGGTATGACTAACTGCTGCAATGCATTTTGACATATTACAAGATGTACTAGTACACATGAATATCGTTAATATCTGATTATCACCTCGTATTATTGATAAATATGCACAAGGTTTTATATCTCTATATTTTCCTCCTCTTCTTCCTTCTGCATAACCCACTCGGACTATTTTTGATTTTTGATGAATGGATGCATCACATAGACATTTTATGAAGTATTAGGTTTTACTTACAATTTTAGGTTAAATCTGATATTGGGAGGGATTTTATTGTCCAATTTTGGGAAACTGCTGGTAATTCCTGCAACAATTTGGGGTCAAGCTGATAATCCAACATATATCCTTGTGATTAGGATATTTCTCATTGCTTCCAATGTGCAAGCTTGTAAAGGTAAGAACCAAAGGCGAACATATATTGGTCTGCTGGCTTATTTCTCATAAGATCTGCAAGATATCATTGATGAATTATTTTGATTTCTAAAATCATGATCTTCATCAAACTGTTTCTCATCAGCCCTCAGTCTCCGGATTTCAAAAAAAAAATTTATTTCAATACTCACTACTTACTGAGGTCCATCACTCTAACTAAGACTGCATTCCTACAGATTTTTAGATTGATCTATCCCCGTGGGGAGTCTCACTAGATTGCTGTCAGCTGAGCTAGCTTAAATGTCTGTCCCGCTTACTAAAAGCTGTAAGGGGGTAATTAACTTCCATGCAGTCGGCTGACAGCAATTTAGCGTGAACCCCCTGATCCAGATGGATCGATGTAAATCTGTGCGAACCCAGTCTAACAATGCTACGTTTAAAAGATAAATAATGATTTTGATTCTTATAATGTGTATTCTGACATTGTGTTTTTCTCTAGTTTCAGTATGTATTATATCTGATCATTTTGAGTTTTATTTTCAGTTTTGTGTAGATCAAGCCGTCTGAGTGCAGCACTGATCATCTCTTTGTCATACTTAGCACAGTATGCTTTCACTGTGTTATGGTGTGAACAATTTAAACAATGGTGTGCAACCTAGTGAGTACAAGCTTTCTGTTACACAAAAACTGGAGCCAAATCTTTTAACTTTTTTACATGAAAAGATAGAAATGGGTACATGTCAGGGTGCAGCTGCTACCACAAAATGAACAATAATATCTGCTGAGAAAAGTGGCATTCCTGATGCTGCCAAATAAGGATGTGAAGAAATGACTATGTGATGACATGGGTGTTCAGCTTCTAGACACTACCCCTAGGCTCTAGGTTGAATCCTTGACACAAGAAGAAAAAATTCCATGTGATTGGTAGCACCTCATCTGTTTTCACAACTTTTTTGTTTGGGGCAGCATGAAGTACAAAAGATAAATCAGTTCAGGAGAGCTGTAGAGATCATATCAGGAACTGTTCCATGTGTAACAAGGACCAAAATTCATGAGCAATGCTTAAGAAAAAAGTAAGCCATTACCATGACTAGAAATGGAAATGGCTTAACACAATGATGGTGTTTCATTGGGTAAGTAGAGAAGAACTCTTGTTGAGTGACCTGGAGAAGACAGAATGTGTTTTCTGATATGACATATCTAACACAATGGGGCTCTGTGGCTTATTAAACTTGAAAGCAATGCCATGGTTGAGATATTATTCAGGCTTGGCTGGTGATGGGAGTTGATTTATTTCACAGAAGGCTGAAATAGGAACCGGTGCTTTAGTGAAGTGATACCCTGTGATCAAGTTGTGTCAAAGTACTCTAGCAACTGAAAAAAAAAGAGTTGAGATTATATGCATCAAAACCCATTTATTGTGACATGTCTGAGCCCTTAGGAAAAATTGATGTTGTCTATTTTTCTGCAGAGATTTTGTTTTTATGATTACCGTATGGAAGTTTTTTATTATCTGAGATAAATTTTTAAAATATGTACAAACAAAAGACGAAAGAAAAGCCAAATGACCAATTTAACAGTAAATGTTTTGAATCATACCTTCAAAGAAGTCAACTGTCTATACGCAGTATTTTCTATATTCAAAAAATTAAATTTTTTCAGATATATCAAACTGATGGATGTGTTGGTTATGTGTCCTGTGGGAAAATCAGCAAGGGTCCATAGAGAGGACGTTTGTTACATTGCACCACTGCAGAGAAGGAAGTGAGAAATATTGGCGGGGAGGCTATGGGTCAGGGACTAGGTCACACTATGCTGGTGGGGAAGTGTATGCTACTGTACTAAAACGGTGGCATTATAATGCTGTTTTTAAACCACTCTTATCTTGAATCATTGCCAGTGTTACATGCATCCGACTTGTTCTAATGTGTTTACATAAAGCATGCTATGAGGCATCACAGATTGATTTGAATTGGAGTTTTAATTTGCATTTGACAAAAATGCTGATGATATGATAAATATTTTTGAGAGTTAAGCTGGTATGTCAGTCTACAAATATTTTTTGCCTTTTAATATCATCAAAGATCTTTATGCTGCCCCATTGCATTGGAAGAAATTAATAGGCTAACTAGCTGTTCATAAGAGTGGTAGATAAAATTTTCATTAAAATTTCATATGTGTACTATGAACTAAGTGTCAAATTCACCACTGAACTTCTTGAAAATTTGCTTGTTCTGAAAATGATCTGCATGGTTACATTTTATGACAAAAATATACAGAAATTATAAGATAATTTATCTTGTAGACAAAAGAGTAGTTGGTGTCTTACCAGTTTCCTTCTTTTATAGTGTTTGTATCTTTAGGAGTTAGAAAATCTTGTTTTTATCATGACTTAACACATTTATTATGTAATTGAGTTTCTATGATAATGTGTGAAACGTGCTAAAGATTTAACTCTTTAACACAGTGCTCCTTACTTTGGAAGAGGTGCTCTGAAACTCCTACCTCTGAAGTTGATTTGTTTCTTAGAGTGGGAATTGAAATTTCTTTTGACAAAAGATTTCATTAAATTGTTTGCATTCATTCACACCCAGAGCACCATTACTTGCAAACTGCTGGTACTATAATACAGTCGGGTGGCCCTCCGTGTAATTCTTCATTCATCCTTTTTTTAAATGCCAAATTATGGAATTTAACAGTGCCTTTCCTTCCTCAGGCTAGGTGCAGATAACGGATCTATAGTACTGATAAATAATCAGAAAGTTGCATGCAACATGTTAATGGAGCAGTCTCATGTATATTTTTTATGTCAAAAGACAGGCAACCTCTTCTTAATTGCGCTTAAATGACAGGTAAAGCGCAATAAGTTCTAGGGGTCCAATCTCAAAGGAGCGTGCGGAAGATTTAACACAGGTAATGGGCTCTTCAGTATTATAGCGTTCAATACGCAACAGAAAAAGATCAATGGTTTAGTCATCAGTGGCGATTCAAAAAGGAGTGGCAGCTACACAATCACGGTTTCCATTAAGACTGGGAAAATAAAACGACGAAAAAACAACCAGCTTTGCTTGCGGGTTATGCGAAACAAATGATGTTTGAGAAGGGTGGGACAAACCAAGTCATAACACTACATGTAAACAGATAAGCAAAGGGATAGAGAGAGCTGGGTATCCCACCTTTTTCTTCTGTTTTTACGCTCACAATGAACCGTTTGTGAACAAAAATTTTGCGTATTCATTATTTAGGAAACAAACTATTGATTTCTTCTTATCTACAATGCAGTTATGCTACAGTTCGAAATGAAACTTGTGTGAATGACGCCGTATTTCAAACGTATGGTTATCATTATATGATAAAAAAAAAACGTTCTGAGTAAAAAAGAAAAAAAAAAGCATCAAACTTTGTGTCTTTCGTTTCGGTATATTGGTTTTTGGCGGAGTAAGATATTCCTAACATTAAAATTTGGTTGAAGCTTTTGCATTTACATAAATGATCTCGGTTTTTATTTGTCGTGCTTTTTTTAGTGTTAACAGTACAGAAAACAAGAGCCAGAAAATAGATGATCAAATGTATATTTTCCACGCTTCTACTTCTTTATATTAAGTTGAAACGCATACAAAGGTCGGCTTTGGTTTTAAGACCGATTAATGATAAACTAATGATACACTTTGAACTGCCCTTTAATTGACACTAAATTGTCAGAACTAAAACTGGGATGATTATCTTTCTGTCGTATTACCTTGGTTTAAGCCCGGGGCCTGAAGACGCCCGTTTCTCCGCTTTGCAAGGCGCACTCCTTCAGAATATTCCCATGGACTCATTACTGTTCATCCGTGTGAATCTTGCGTTGACAAAATGGGTTTTAGAACGCTTAATAGTCGTATTTGTCAAAGAAAGTACACCCTGGTGACATTTATTAAACCAAATACAAAAGAAAACCTTACATTAGCAGATTTTGAAGGAGACTCGTCTTTAATTACTGCAACTTTGATGTGCCCAAAGTTCTAATTTGGTTTATTGTTAAGGTGTCACCTCGGAGGACGTCGCTTGCGTGTGATGGACATCTTTCCGGGCATCATTTATGATAGAAAATAACCTCATTAGAAGGGTAATGATTTAAAGTTGTCTCCTAGTCGGCTGGTCTTTCCCTGGAGGGATGCAGACAGTTCTGGGAGTCACACCTTGAGTTTCAGAGTACGGAGGGGGAATCTTCTATACCTGGTAAAACCGGGAACGGCAATCCGATGCTGTAAGGGTTTTTGGTGATTTCCTGTGAAATTTAGGGTGTTGGATTGAAGCCTTTTGCGTCGGATCAAGTGAAAAATTCGAACATTTATGCCATATGTCTGCTCTTGTGTACAGTCATGTACTTTAGTGATTCCGTGCATGTGATATCTGGCAATGTTTATAATTCACTAATTTTACCAACTTTGTATTTCTTGACCAATTCAAAATCTTACAGCTACAAAAACGTTTCATGTGGCTATTATTTAAATTTCTGCTTCCTGAATTTACTTAATATTTTTGACTAAGAAATATTGTCAATTTTTGTGATAGCTAATTATACTGATAAAATGTACTCATAAATATGCATGGTCCGTCGGGTGTTTTCCTTATTCCCTGCCGACACATATAGGAACCCCACCCTTGCTCTTCACACTCCATTTGGGCGAGGTCAATAATTAACGTGCACAGTTGGTGTGACCGAACTTAGATTAAAAAATACAACAATTACATTCAAATGTCGCACCAGCTTGTAATTTTACTCGCCCGCAATATCAATAGAACGAATCACACTGTACAAGTAGGTGGAGCCGATGACATTTGACTCCTACAGAAAATATGCGACTTGTTTAAAGTTGAGACCATATCCTCCCGCTGTCGAATGTCTATTATAAAAATCTTCTCGAAATATTGCAAAAAAAAGCATACTGTAAATTTTAACACGACATTCTGACATGTTTTCTGTGAAAAGTGAGAAACAAAAGGGAAGTGTAAAGTCGTAGTTTAATTTATTCCAGTGCATATTAAAAATAAGTCAAGTTCTAGAGAATTTTTTAGAAAACAAAGGGCTTTTTGACCCAAAAGAGAAAAGAATAACATTTTCAGTTTGTATATTGCAAGATTTCTGATCCTGTGAAATGCTTTCTTCAACACTTATTATTTTAATCAAATTGTTTTAATGTCATTAAAAACCCACCCTACATACAAAGTCTCCTGTTAATTCTTTTTAAAGCAACTGTTGTTCTTTTACAGTGAAAATATTACAAACATTCTTTACTGCTACAAAACATTCACCAGCACCGAACTTGCCAGCACTTAGTCAGTCACTGCCGTGCGTGCGCTTGCTGGCGACCAATAAGCTGGTAGCAAAAGTGGCGTATGCTCAAGCGTGTGCGCCACGTGGGCAGCAAGCTCCGAGGCGATATCGCACCATCACTAAACATTGCATCGCACATTCGGCGTGGTATCATCTGTTTATCACAGGAGTGCCGCTCGTTGGTTATTGCCTAAATATTGAATCATGCCATTTCAGAACGCTTTTATATCATGTCCCGGGTTTATTAGTTTCAAGTCTGAGCACCGTTTATCAATTGAAGGGGATTTAATCGGAGGTACAGCTGCCGTTAACTTAAATCTACTTCAGCACACTCAGTTGGCAAAATTTATTAACATATTTCCTAATTAGTGTAATTTAATTAGGCAATCTATTGATTTGCAGTTTACTGTGGTTTATTTACTCGATTGGCGACAGACACACTGGCACACGCCACTTTAGTGCAGATATGCAGCCGCAAAATCGTTTTGATCATTGTAATTGATTTGAGCATGCGCAGTGGATGTTATGTAGTACTGCTCGTAGTATTGCTATGTTCGTGTGGCTGGAGTACAACAGTAGCGCGGATTTCATACTGAAAAACAGAGGATTGCATGCGAAAATTACGTGAAAAAATTGCCGGTACTCGGCCTATGTCGCTCGGAGAGGAAATAAGGAAGACTTTAGCGTGTAGGACATGGTTTATGCGGTGTTGTTGACCCTAGCGCTGTATACGATTCGAGCTCAGGTAAATGATGAGTGGTCCAAATGCGTTGTAGAGTAGCGATCATCCCAAGAAAAAAGTTTCCCACGCTCGTTCTGCTTCGTTAAAAGCATGCTGTGTTTAACTTTTTGCCTTTGTCTTGTTCTTCTCAAGGTTTGTAACGCATCGGGATACTTTGAACTGGAAATTACAAGTATAACCAATGCACGAGGGGAGATAGCCAACGGCTCGTGCTGCGACGGCCGACGGGGGTCGGACGGCGCGTGTGTGGAGGAGTGCGATACCTACTTTCGTGTATGTCTTAGGGAATACCAAGCAAGAATTACGCCAGAAGGACGATGTACGTTTGGAAATACTACAAGTGCGGTTCTTGGAGGGAATACTTTTACTTTCCACCCTGACAACACTGACGCTAGGCGAACGTCACGCCTGCCCTTTGATTTCGCCTGGACGGTAAGTTTCCCCTATCATTTTGATAAGATGAGCTCTTTACAGGCGCGATCGGTGGAGCGTAAAATTCCCACGACGGCAGGTCACACTTCCATTGCTTCAGGGTCAAAAAGTATGGAGAAAGGTCAACCAAGTATGTTTGCACGGGGAGACAAGTTTCTAGGTAGTCTAACACGGAGAAATAGTATCCTACTATTTTCCCCTCCATATAACTGTTTCAATGACACGGCTTGTTTAAAGGCACTTCAGCAGCTAAATAAGTGGTCATTTTCATGAGAATGAGATACTTGTACTCCTAAAATACACATTTTGTTATTCTTTCGCCTCAAATTTCAGCAAACAAATTACATTCATGATTCTGGCACATATTTTTTAATGCATTTGAATAGATATGTGTTTTTTCCACTTGAAAATGTGCAGATGCATGGGTTTCTTTGAATAGTAGTTTTCAAGTGGTCAGGGCTTTAACTGTAGGATATCAGATGTTAAAGTAAAGGAGTCTCTATACAGTTGAACATAGCAGCAAGTTTTTCCCACGGATGTTGCATTGAGTAGTTTTGTATAGCAAAGGCCCACAGTAAATGCCTTAACAGAAAAAGTGACTCTTTGTAACAATAGAAGACAATAGTGGAGTGCCCCTAGCATCTCGCTATTTTAGCAGAAAATTCATTCACTCGACCAGTGAAGTAAAATGAAAATGGAGCAAATGTGGCAAATTTCTATGAGAGAGTGACACATGTTTTGTGTTGTTTCCTTTGTTACTTTAAATTTATTTGGCCAATTGACAGGAGTACTTCCGAAAGTAAATAGCTGCTGTTTGATTAGGGTTTGCATAGTCTACAGCATGAAGAAATTCAATGGTAGATTTGCCGCATGCAAAACAGGAAAAGAAAAGCTAGTGATAGGTATATGGATTTGTTTTCTTAACTTCAGTCAATCAATTAAAGGATTTGAAAGGAAATCCCTTTGTTTCGGAATCTCTTATGTGAGAGTTTGAAAAACTTTCTGATTTAAGCATTTTAAAGTCCTGTGTTTTCTATTTGCATAGTGTCTGACATAGGAGGAACATACCTGTATAGTGATATCTAACAAAAGAATTTGATAAAACACGGATTAGTGTCTTCTGAACTTTACTCTTGGAATTATCCTGTAAATGCAAATCCCATGCTTTTAGATTTAACCCTACATAGTTTATTTTTGGAAGCTTGAAACGATTACATTGCAAGTCATGTTTGCTATACCACCAAACCGTAATAAATTGTTATTTGAAAAACTGTGGTTTCTGGATCTCCTAAATTTTATTTTGGTAAAGCAATGGTTATGCAGGAAGACTTTGACCTATTTTAAAATGAGCAGTATGATACTGAATTAAAAGAAGAGTGAGAGAAGTTGGAGGAGGGGGGGGGCATGAGAAAAAATTCTCAAGATCTTTTAAGGCTTCAGGTGAGAGTATATCTAATATTGATTAACAGGGACATTAAGTCATATTTTACGAAGTAAACAAAAAGGGAGCGACCACAACTTCATGTTGGTAGGTTCACATCAGCTAATGTACACAAACAGTATGGTATATCCAAAGGTTTGCAGATTAAAAAGGTTGCTATAGAAAACATCCTAGGGACATTGTTTACACATATGTGGTATATGAGGACTCTATCCTTTCTAGATCCTATTCCCAATTTTTTGTTTGCTAGCTAAATTATTCATCCAGTTAGAGCTCGTTAGACAAATCAATAGGCTTTCTTCGTTTTCAATGAACTGGGACATAATTAAATAGGAAAGCAATTCCAGGCAGGTGTTTAGGGTTTTCATTACTTGGAAACTGTTTCACTTTTTTTCACATCTCCCTTTACTTAGTTCCAATATACCCTTTAAAAAACGACTCACATTAAATCATTTGCCCTTACTTAGGTACTCTATTATTGCTGAAGGGCATCACACTTTTACTGTAAACGAACACAGCATTTTGACTTAGAATAAAACAAAGGTGTCACTTAGGCAAAACAAATAGCAGGCTGATTTTAATTTAGGGTTTAGTGAACCTTGGCAGAGTTCTGTTCATTGTGGTGTCTGGGTGCCTGTGAGTGTGTGTACACAGCCAGGGCTGATATATTAACAGATGAGGTGGAAAGGATAGTGAGTGCAGGTTGCTGTGGTGAGATAGTGGCTATCATCTGGTTATCTGCATGTCCAGTCTGATGGCCATATTTTGAAGTACGATAACACAGAAATATGTTGATATTTACAGTAACATTGATAAGGAGGTAACATTGTTATTGTCATGCAAGGGATATGCAAATAGGTTTCACTTTTTAACTTTAATTTGAGTATGTTTGATATGCACCAGTGTTCAGCTGAATATGTAGAATTGAAATAAAGTTGACGACAAAATGCCTTGACAATTACAACAGTGATAGCACCAACATGATGTTATGAGTAACATATATGTTATAGGAATAATGACATTGTTTACAGTTGGTGTGAAAGGGCTAGAATCAGGGTTAGGAATGGGATGGGGATAGCAAAAATGGCTCATTCTTAAGGAAACGGGTTAAACAGTTCTGATCAAAGTAAAATGAAGCTTGAGAATCCATTAATTAGAACAAATAATTTACTTGCATTTGTCCCTTTCATGAGATGACAACTGAAAAAATTGGCGATCGATCCCAGGAAAAACCATATTGTCTAAAATCACCTGAGCTGTGGGTATAACACCCCCCC
>NW_019775069.1:1004978-1061194 GCF_001039355.2 Lingula anatina | reverse complement strand
CCCCCCCCCCCCCCCCCAAAAAAAAAAAAAAAAAAAAAAAATCACTGACAAACCTTGAAATTAAGCTGATAGGTTCATTAAACATATGTTTAAAAAATAAATGTCTACAAAGTCACCACTCATTAACCAGCTTTATCAATTTTGTCTGGCTTTAAAAAGACAAACTGATACCTGTAAAATTATATATATGAGAGAGAGAGAGAGAGAGAGAGAAAGAGAGAGTATAAAGTCTGGCAAAAATGAACCTACATAGTACAGAATAAGAAACCATTTAGTGCCTATCTAGGGTCATATTAAAAGCATATCAATGTGTTTAACATGGTATATATCATAGATAAAGTTTTTGGTTCATTCAACTTGTATTTGCTGTCATTCAAATATGAAAGGTTAAAATTCACTGAATGATCTGGCAATGGAGGATCCCAAGGGCAAAGTGAGTGTTATTTTTTTCTCACGAGTGGTAAAAATACCTATACAAAGAGCAGAGTTTCCAAAAATGCATTGTTAGCCAGATTCTTTTAAAATGAAATTAGGCCTGGAGTATTTTTGTCTGGATTTTTACAATAGTTTTCTGTTGGAAAAGAAGGTACATAATTTTAATGTGATATGCAGTTTCAGACAGAATAAAATTTTTGTGACCACAAAATGGCGAAAAGGTCAATGTATACAGTCTGGCATGTGGCAGGTAAAAATAGATTATCCCTGGAGTCTATCAGGCAATATTTTTTAAAGATGTTTTTATTATCTTCAGAATTATTATTAGAAGAAAGTGCTGTCTGCACGCACAGGAATTTTTGAGAATGAAATCAGGATAATAAAATTAAAGTGTTTGGTTGCTGCTTTTAGTTCCATTTCCAATCATTGGGTTGACTCTTCTCAGTACCATCCACCTCTGCAGGCTGTCTGATTTGGCTGACTTAACTTGAATCAGCAAAGTGGAGGGGTTGGAGGCTTTCTCTATACAACCTGACCATCTGATGATAAAACTTTTAACCTGTGTAAATTCGTCCAGTTGTGAACATGACCATTATCCTGTCTTAACTGTCTGCAGTGTTGTGATACTGGGAATACTGAGATTATGCTTTGCTGTTTTATCATTTAGCCTACACAATGGTGGGAAATCCAAAGCTGCCTATCATTGGGAACAGAAGATTACCAAGTTCCTGAATGATAACTTGGTGTTTCTCCTTGTTTTTGTGTAAGTCTGTGTGTGTCCTGTGTTTCCGGTGTTCCATTTGAAAAAGATTGCTAAAATGTTGAATGTATTGAGAGGTTGTATTTTATCTTTTTCATGATACAGTATAGGAATTCTATACAATGAAATATTTGAAATTGAGTTGAATGATTAGAAGGCTGTAAAATTTGGATTAAACATAGCTGAGAGGTTTGGATGCAATATATTGATGTTTTACCTTCAATTTTCATTAGTTTTTCCAAGTAAACATTTACCAAATCTTTTTTTAGATATGCTTTGGTGTTTAAAGGTACAACTGAGAAGTGGACCATCTGCCTGGAAACTTGTCTCTGAAGCACAGTCTTGTTAATGGACTAAACTTACCTATTACATGCACTCTGCAAGACATGATTGATATTAAATGAACTCTAAACCCAGCCTGTGCTCATTTCTAGTTGAAAAAAGGATGCTATCTTCTTCTCATAGAATCAAGAGAAAAAAATGTACCCATTGATTTTACATTTCCTTTTTGGGGAATGACTTTTTCATGTGATTTCTTTTTTTGAAGAGGTTTTTATGACTTACTGAAAGTTCAACATGATACCTAGGAAAGTCTCATTAATAGACAAGTCTAAAAAGCACTACAGTACATAGACATTCAAAATTAGAGAGGCAAAGCAGTATGTTTTGAGATGTTTGAAATGTCTGTAAAGTACTAGTAATTCACATGTAAAACAATGTAAAGAAATTATTGATTGATATCAAAAATCAAAATTCCAATAGTGATAATGCAGGAAATTATATAAATTGAACTGTTAAAACTATCAAATAGCACCAACAAATATACTAGATAAAGTTAACGCCTAGAAATGCCATAATGCACCTTATTCATCTACAAAGTTTGTTTTTCTTCTGCTGGAGCAAGAAAAGTTCGAAAGAGGCTGGTATCTTTGGTGCTCCCCACCAGCAGAGGGACTAGGCTAAATCTATCCTCCTTATCTCCTTGGTGTCTGGGAGCCCACTGTGACTTATACCAACTGAACTCCAGGAGTTGTTGCTTCAAAACCCTTGAAGATAAATGAGAAATGTTGGCTTCTTCATTCACAATCTAAACATCTATAAGTTACAAGTTGGCTCTCAGAGTTAATAAACATATGCCCCTGCAGCTTGTTTGTTTTTTGAGAAGTGATTCCTTCTACATGTTACTAGTTAGCTATTAGGGGATGGTCGAGTGTCTGCTTAAATGTTCTTATTCATTCACAACCAAGATTTGTAAAGGAGACTATTACTTCTCACAGTTAAGTAACTCTTCTTGTCTGTCTTATTTGTTGTTTTTCACCTAAATGGGAAAGTGGACAAGATGTTGGCAGGGTTTCATTTTATGGTAGAGGGGGATCATTTGTTAATTTGTGAATTTTGGCTCCAGAAAGGTGAAAATTTAGTGAATTGAAGAGGGCATGTTCTTCAGTGTTAAGGTGAAATTATACAGAATATTTTTTGTTTCAACTTTTTTCAATCATATGATAAAAACACTTTAGTACACCTAAGAACGGTATTCATTTTGCATTATCTTTAGAAGTAATTAATACTTATTTGTGATTTGCAGGAAAATGAATTAAACATTGTTTTCTATTACATCTCTGGACTTTTTTGATACCAATTTCCATGGCTCTCTTTTAATACCTGTATGCGTGCCCTACCCACAAACAAACTGCCTTGAGATGCATAGGAAGAAGGAAAGCAATTGAACCTATTAAAGGGATAACAATTCTTCGTATGTAATCCATATTTCACAATAAATACATTGTAAACAACTCATAAAAATAAAATAAATTCTATTTTACCACCAAAAAAGCAGTTATCACAATTATTCTGGAATCTGTACTTACCATTGGACCATGTGATCTGTATAGATGGCCACCTACTGTAATAATCTTTTACGGGTACTGTAAGGGTTAATGATCATCCAGATACCAAAAAGGAAGTTTTTCCTGCATCTAATTATTCAGTAATGCCTCTACCTTTGTGCTAATCAAAAACAATATAAGTCCCCTTGAAATTATGAAACATCGGTGTTTATATTTTTCGTTGCAAAGTATCAGCATAGGCACCTTGAAGCATTTATTGTCAGTTTATCACCTTTTTACTTTGAGGTGAGATAGTGATTGGTATGAGGTGTATCCCTAATAAAATGTTATCATGAAAATTGGCATAGTTGACAGCAAGTGTATGGGCTTCAATCTTGTGCCATCATTTTGATCTAAATGTTTTGATATGGAGTTATGAGCCCCTTTTTACAATGCATCATTGAACAAAGGCTTTATTTTGCCTTATTAATGATAAAATCTGAACCAAGGCTTTTAAGAAAAATTGCTGGCAGGGTATTGAAATATGTAGTGGTGTCTTTAAATTGGCATTGAAACTGTTTGTGGGTGATCAGATGGAGAAGAAATTTGAGAAACTAATTTTGCATTTTTTACCTCATATTTGCAATAATAACTTTATCAGTAAGATGACGTGTAAATGCTTAGGAATTTAGTTGGTGAACACTGAAGATTTATCCATTATCCAAAAATGAGCTTAACAGTAATTTTTTTGTCTCTTGACAGTACCCTTAAGAGAAAACTACAAAAAAAAAACTTTTTAGAAAAAAAAAAAAACATGGACTAAATTTGAATGTTGGAACGGACTCATTTACCATTGGTAAGGATGAGAAAATTGTCGTTTACCCATAGAAAATCCATTTTTGACCCAAACAAACAATTGTTATCCTTTCAATTTCTTTCATTTATTGAAAATGACACTGGATAGTATTTCCCCCTGTTACCAATGGATTTCCGCTTAATGTTAGTTGTTATTGAGCAGAGCATGGTTCCTGTATCCTGTGACGGAAAGGCAAGTACTTGACAGCAGTTTACAGTGGCTTGACATGCCCTTGGCTTGTATGCAGGTGGAAATCAATTTATTGTTGTCAAATTAGCAACACTTAAGGAAATACTAAGAATTTTGAAACAGATAATCCGGGAGATCTTTAAATGGATAAATTTGTATAATTATATTATTGCTCTTTTCCTGGAACTCCCAGAATATCATGGACGTCACTAAACTATGATTATCAGGATACTTACCAATTTGAAAACATGACTTATCTTTTCATTGCTGTTGGCCTAAAATTTGAAACTTGACAGTTTACTAGGCTTGTGAACACTACATTACTATACTAAAATGTGGATCTATTGCTTCACATGTGATGAACAATTTTATTTTAACAATAAAGTAAAACATGTAAACAACCTAAAATGTATTGAAAATCTGTTTAGATGTGCCAGAATAGGCTACCCAATTTTTTTTATGGCAACTGTAATGTGATTTGGGGAAGGTGGCCAAAGTTGGTCTGATTTGGAGACCATTGTGGGAGGTATTTTACAATTTACTCTGTGATGTTCATTTGAAAATAATTTACAACACAATTTACAGTTACACTATTGTAGTACAATCTTAATTTCATATGACAGATATTATTGATCACTTTTATACTCTAATTCCACACAATGTCTTCTTCTCAAGTTCTGTTCTGGGATAAGCACAGCCTGTCTTTTTCTCATCCATTGATTTTTCTCATGTCTTTAATTTGTTAATTACTCTGGATGTCAATACATTAACCTGCTGCAGCTGTTTCTGTGATTATGGATTTTCTTGGGTATTGTTTTCTTAGCCATGTTGCCATTGGCACCCCTGGAGGAAAACCTGGAAATTTAACCCTTCCGATGCCAGGTGACTCTAAAAAACCCAGGTGCTTTAAAGCTCAGAAATTCCTGGAAAACATGGTTCGGGTCTGCTGCTAAATTCCCCTGGTTCAGTTACGTTTCACTTTTTAGGGAAAGGTATGGTGATTTGGCTTCATATCCCATAATTATAAAAATGTAATTACAAATTACAAGTGACCTTTATGTGTACTTGTGCTTTATGTAGACCTCACCTTAAGGCACAGCTTGCTAGAGGAGTCCTGCCTACAGACTCTTTCAGTAATACTCTTCCAACTTGTTCTGGGTGCTGTCCTTATATCATTTATCAAAATATCTTTGAAATAAATGGGGAAGTAAAATTCATATTTTAGATCCTAAAGGTTAATTATTTATATATGGATTTCACTTTAATTTTGCTTAAAAGACAAAAACAGTATTTTTTCTTTAGAAAAGTATATAGAATATCAGTATATTTAGCATAGGGTATACTGTTTTCAGAATGATTGAAAACTGATTCTGTTAAAGACTCCTGAGTATGGCATTCTGTATTTACCTGTATTTTGTCACTTTTGTGTGTGGTCTTGTAATAGAAGTAATGCTAGTATACCGCTAATAATGCTTTGTGCATACACTGTGTATTTTGTGGTTTTCTTGATTACATAGCATCTCCTAATGGTATGCTTGAGTGGATATTGTCTTTTTTTCAAGCAACATTGATTTTAAGACAATGTCGGAAATAGCATTTATTTAAACCCTTTAAGGTGTGTCTGTTAAGATAGAACAGTGCATACCTGGAGAACAGTTGATTGGGAAATGTGTGTTGGTGGAGGGGGGGGGGGGGGAGAGATCTTGGAGTGCATTCAGAACAGCAAACTAACAGATCCACAGATCAAATATGGCCGACCCACTAAAAAGCTTGCTGCTTAATTCCCAATTAGACACTGAATAGATTCTTGACGGGGATTACGTAACATGCATTCATGTGGGTCAGTCATATTTGATCCGCAGATGTGTTAGTCCTGTGTTCTGAATGTGCTCTTAGACTGGGTTCCCACAGATTTAGATCGATCCATCTGGATCGACCTAACTCCCTGGGGGTTCACGCTAAATTGCTGTCAGCTTCCGGGAGCCGAGCTCAAACAAAAGTTAATTACCCTCTTACAGCTTTTAGTAGGTGGGACAGACATTTAAGCTGGTTAGCTGACAGCAATCTAATGAGACTCCCCAGGGGGATAGAATGATTTAAATATCTGTGGGAATGGTCTCTTATACACCATTTACATAACATCAGTTCGTATTCTTTAAAACTATCGTTCACAAGTCTGCAAGTTTTTTTTTAACTGAAAGAGTTATTGAAAATCATCCTCTCCTATCTTTTACGTACTGATCTATCAGTGAACCAGATAGCAAAATTGGTCTTGTAAAAGAAATATTTTGGTACGCATTAGACTCCTGAATGTACTTTTAAGCTTCTTGTACAACCATTAGAGATATGACATCTATAGCATGACAGACATCTATCATTTTTCATGACAGATTTATAAGTAATGGAAACACATCCACTCTCTGTATCTCTCAGTATCTACTGTATTATATGACATCAGGGTACCTGCAGAAATTTTAGTTTATTTGTTTATTTATTGAGATAAAGATACCCAAAAAACTATGCTTCTAGTAAGAAGAAAGGGAGGAGGTCAGGGAGAAAAAAAAGAAGTCACAGACAAGAGAAAATTAAAATTTGATACTGCACTGTTAAAAAAGGACTTAAAATATAAAAAGTTTATTCCATATAAAAGTTAAGTCTACTCTTGCTAGGTCAAAATCTAAAATAGTGGGTTAGTAAGGTTTAGTCCGACATAATAGATTATTTGGTGTTTTTCTACATAACTTGCACTATGAATGTACAAAGTAATCTCTGATAGTAACAATGCGCCACATCTTTGCTGTCTAATTGCGTTAGTTTAATTGTTATTAACTTAATTAGGATTTGGATTTAACAGTACATGTAACTGCAAAGGAATTACTGGTAAATCATAGACTAAAAAGTTGCAGGTGGTGACGAAATAAGATGAAAAACCTGGATTTCTGGAAAATGTGTATTTTTGATCCACAACATACAGCTGTGCTATGCAGATTGGTAGTTTTTACTAGTGATACTTAAATATTTTTAATTTCATAAAATGACACCTCCATTTCGTTCCAACTATCTATGCCTTATGGCACAAATTGTCTTCCCAATACACAGATCAGGACTCTGGCTCTTGGCTCTCTGCTTGGTTTCTGTACCGAAAAGCTTGCTGCTGCTGTCATGTTGCTGTCACCATTCCCAAGGGCACACATTAGTGGGAAATGATTTTCAAAGAATCTTGCATAATTTCAACCCAATAGCGAGTTATGCAATGCATCTCCTTATTTTCATAGCTTTATTACTAGGAAGAGTTATTTTTCTATTACATTGTTTTGGAGTCCTGGTTTTGTACCAGTAAATTTCCCAGGAGGCTAGAAAATAGAATGATAGCTTTCATAATTATCTTGCATAATGTGGCTCAGTTCTGTTCATCAAATGTAGGATGGGAAGATTAATTAAATCTGTAATTGTCATAGATCAAAGGAGTGGTTTATTGTAGTACAGCAGAGCCCAGCTTGGAAACTGCTCTTTTACTTGGAAAAAATAAGGCCATCAGATTCCCTTGAGAGCCCAGTAGCCAACAGTCACTTAGTGCAAGTGGGCTGTAGAATTGTTTGTATATTTCCTTGATGAATGGCCAGCTATCTTGGTGCAGAAAATATAGAATATTGCTTTGACATTCAGATGATGGCTCATTTCTCAAATAGTTCATGGAATATCTTAGGACATTGATTAATATTCTGGAACAATTCTGATACTTTTTTTGTGAAGCACCTTCCTTCACTATTTCTTTACACTTCTAATTGTAAGTACTGTGGCATATCCGCATTGTTTCATTCCTAATGAAGATTAAATTTTTAGATTTAAATTGGTACAGTACTGATAGATTATTACAACTTCTTATGCAGGGCAACTTTGGTAAAGTTGAAGAGGAACTAATTAAAACATTTGTCACTGTCATTATCTCTTCTTGTATTTTATTCTCCCAAGGCGTTCATTAATGATGAGCCTCATTAGTTGGAGTAAGCTTGACTTTTGACCCCTGGCTGTGTGAAATTAGTGTCATTGTCACAGTTTTCTTGGTGACAAATGTTTCATTTTGTAATTGATGCTGGACACACTAGCCTCATACTCTAGTGGAATTCCTTAGAGACAATTTGTACTAAAAATGAATGGGAATTTGCCTTGAAAGCTTAATTAAAACTAAGATCAGGTGATATTATCTCAATAAATTCTGCTTAAAATCTATAACACGTAATAGGTATTGAATTCACTTCTGGACTGAAATGTTAATTATTTGTCCTTTTCTCTTGGGACTCAGACTACTGAAATGAAGAAATGTAATCTTCACTGTCATTTCATTAGGTAATATTTCAATATTCATTCATCTTGTATTAGAATCAAGACTAAGCATTACCACTGGGAATCTGATGAAGTGAATTTTGTGATTCGATTCTTATAATCCAGCAATTTTAATCATTTTTGCTTCCAACCACACTCTCAGTCTCTCAACTTGGCCAAGACAACAGACTGATTATTCACACATTAATGTCATGTTTATTCTTAATAACTTGGTTGTTACTCACAGATTTTAGTGATATTCTATTTATATTTAATATTTATTATTTTGAAAATATGTGAACAAGTTCTTTCTCAGGCCTCATAAAACAATAATTGCTGTTTGTGATCTTGAGCCACAAGTTTGTGATTTTGAACTCAGTGAATTAATTACTCAAATGAGTATCCACATTATGGACATAGAATATAAAAAAAATACTGTATGTATACCTTTTTTAAGTTATGGTGCATATCATTATATATACATATATACCCAATAGACTAGTATGGATGCCAATATATATTCTTTGGGCTTGGATCTTTTCCATAAAAAATCTCCTTATCTTGTCTTTGTTGTGTAAACCCAAGCATTCAAAGTAAAGGTTATTGATATCAGTAATGCCATTCAGATCATCCTGTTGGTGTGGGGCTATTTGTACTTGGTTGCTTCCCAGCACCTTATCACAGAGAAACAAGTCTGACAGAGGGATTTTCTTATACATGCAGGCTTTCTGGCAGAACTATTCTTTTCTTCATATATAACTGTATTAGTTCTTATCTGCAGGGGTTTATATTAAGATTGGAATACCCACAGCAGTGGTTAAGATGTCTGCTCTGGTGGTAGTAGGAAAGAAACGGGACAAAAGCACCCAGGCAATGATTTCTGAGTGGTGATAACTTTTTATGTATGATATATATATATATATATATATATATATATATATATATATATACATGCCCTTGCATCCAATTACAATACTTTTTTAATTTGATAAAATTATTTTTAAAAAGACCTCTAAAACCAAACAACTACCCATCATCATTGCCTAAGTAAGAGTTCTATAAAAGGCTCCTGTAAAAGAATTCTTATTGCCCCACCAAAGGTGCATGTTTACCCACCTGTGGTAGCAACTAGCAAGAGAAACAAAATGCTTACCTCACCAGCATGGTTTAGAATTATCCCAACTAAAGGTAGTTTGCTGGAATGTTGAGATATTTTTGTTTTAGTGATAATACATTCTCAGTTGAGATAGGCATGAATTTTGTCATTATATTTCTACATTTTTATAGCTTTTTAATAAATATTTTCTGTACAGTTTACAGTAATATTCAAGAGTGAAACTGAGTTTTAAAATGTTTGGTCAAATGCTAACTTCAAAACTTCAGCAGTCTAGCCAGTGCAATTTAACACTTCAGTGTTGTTTTAGGTGGTAGCAGATAAAATTATCATCCAAGTGCACATGCAGGCGTGTGTCAATGTGTACTTAAAATCATGCACACACTGTGAAGATGATACTGTGCATGCATTCCTGCCACACGCATTACTCGTGCTTACAACACGTTGCATAATCCATAGAACTAACTACGACAGGTTAATGTGTGCATTAAGGGAATCTGCAACTTCATTTTGAAGCTTTAACTCGCTAGCTTTTAGCATACTTGCTAAAATTGTTTTGACAGTTCAATCAGATAAATGATTGGCTTCTAGTTTTCAGCTTGTTTCCTCTGTACAGATTTAAATCTGGATTACTTTGGAAAAGACTTCCCATATAGGGAGTGAAATTAAAACCAATGAGAGATTGCAATTTAAGAAGCTGGATCACTTTAGCAGTCCTCAGGTTCTTACTGGTTCTTCAATTAAGGAATGGAATTTTAGAAAAGTGAAAATGTTCAAATGTGATTTATTGTCTTTGTTTTGGTTGTAATTTTTTTCTTTTTCATTATAAATGACACTTTTAATGGATGTGAATAAATGATTTATGTTAACATGAAAACGTTTCTGTTCAGATGTCTTTTCTGATGCTCCTAGATACCAAAAAAGTAGCTGTCATTGTTTTTTTGTGATTGCAAATGAGAAGAGTGAAGTATAGGAACAGGACAGCAAGGTAAACCAAAGGTGCTGAAGCTGCCAAAGCATATGGTGAATGACTGCTGCAGGGCAATCTTTTAATCTCATTTAATGAGAGGAAATAAAGGTAAATTGACAGCATCACACCCTGACAGCATAGCTTATAGTGTGATCAATCTGAGCAGGCATATACTTTGATCAGTATCAGGTATGTAATTGACAAGGCATCTCTCCCCCAATCAGGTTTGTGTAACAAGGTGCACCCAATCCCAGCCTTAAACAAATCCCTGTCTGAATATACGAAATTGTATCTTACTGCAGGGTTATAAAGCATTTGTGTTAATGCCCAGAATGTGCATATTTATAAAATGAAAAAAAAAAAACTGAAGAACAAATCATGGACTGGAGCAAGAAAAGGTGGAAGGATGGCACTTTGTACTTGCGGTTATTATAACATGGGGCACATGCTTGACTTGTTGAAGCAGGGGTTGCTACTTTCCCATGAAATCCAACCCTTGTGGTTCTGAACAGTTTCAGCAGGTGGAAAGACAAGATAGGCAGGTAGCCTCCTTACTAACAAGATAGCTGAAATTGCCGGCCCTTTGCCTGGCACACTTTTTAGATTTCTTCTGTTTATTTCCCATGAATAGTCCATCAGATAGGAAACAGATTTAAACTGCTGTTCGGCAGGTGAAGTGAAATTAGTGCTTTTGGATATAGCCCCAGGTTTTCATACACACGTAGAAAAAATGTTATAAGGATTCTTTTTGTTTGTCTATTTGTTTTTTTTCTAGTTATTTCCTAATGTCTTGTGGCAAGAATTACTGGTCTTGATCTGAATCTGGTATTTTCTTACCATTTAGGATTATACAATCTCCTGCACAATGCCTTAATCATTGAAACAGTATACATTATTGATTGTAAGTGAATTTAGATGTTGTTTTATTTGTGCTCAGGCCAGTGCAAACCAAACATGTAGTAATGTACCCTCAAAATTTCACTTTTAAAATGTAAAATTTTGAAAAGTTTATGTCATTAAGGTTCATTTCTTTGTTTTGAAAGACTGCAATTGGGTTTATTTGCTTTTTAAACTGTCATGGCCCATTTGTAGTCCTCTTGAACTCTGCAAGGTAACGGGTAGGATCTGACTGGGAACAGACAGCCTGGATACTGAGGTGTAATGAAGTATGGCACAGCTTAGAATGTCGGGGCCGTAGCGATAGTCCGAAGGTTCAATAGTCCGAAGGTTCATTGGTCCCAATGTTGACTATAGAACCTTTGGACCAATGAACCCTTGATAAAAAAATCCATAAAAATGTTACCACTTTTCGGACCAATGAACCTTCGGACCAATGAACCTTCGGACTATCAAGACGCCCCCAGAATGTCAGTGGTTATCCAGACCTCATTGTGTGTTCCCTATTTTCATGTTCTTTTCACAATCTTAAAACTTGTGGTCAACTTTTAAAATAGTTAAGGAAAGGTTTTGGTTATAATAGTAATCACATCGGTATGAAGACCCTACTCCAAAGGTAAAATGATCTGATGGTTTAAAATTCCAAGTTTTTTATTGTCTTTCGTCCAGGCGATTCTACAATTGGAAGGTTCCGTGGTTGAACTAACGAGACAGGTGTCATCCCACAGAATGAATTCAAAAACAAACTTTTAATGTCATTGTAAAGCAGACACAGCTTTCTACATTTATAGATGGAATATACAGATCTGCATGCTTAGGCCAGTTTTCTATGTAATTATATATTTTACCCTAGAGACTGACATAGATGATCTGTGTTCTAACTAGGGTCATATTTCACATGAATTTGCATTGTTAGAGGACACACGTTTTTGGTTCTTAACTGTATTTAGGTGAAGCAGGTATTAGCATGAAGACAATAGACAGAACTTATATTTGCATAGCTGAAAAGTATGGTATGAGAAATCCACTGTGTCTACATAGTAAAATAAATCCAGGCAGATGAACTTGTCTATCTCTTGCTTTGCTTCAGAACTGCTTGCCTGCAATTCCTGCATAGAAAAAAAAATACCATGAGTAAATGGTAGTGATATTTTGTCAGAGGATGAAGGGAGGAAATAAATGCTTGCAATTCTGCCAAAAACCCAGATGAAGCTCAAGGCGGGAAACAGGATGAATGGTAAAAAGCAAACATTTGCCATCTGGGTGCCCATTTTTTCATACCTGTGTGTATTTTCACACCTGTACTAGTAAATTCTGGGCATTCTTTGGCAGGTAATGTGCTCCTTAGTATCCATCTGTTTCTGCAAGGATGTGATGTTATGCCAGCAAAACAAGAGGAAGGTATCCAGCAGGAATAGATGAACACCCCACAAATACATGTAGAATCATTGGTCAATCTGATATAGAGGGTGATTGAAGGTCATCAGGCACTGCAAAAGTTGAGTGGCCTAGTCCCTGTTCTAAAAAAGGTTCATCATTTCTGATTTATTTTAGTCATATGATTGCAAACCAATGGCCAGTGATGTTTGCTGAGTGTGCTGTTTACATTGGCAAACTGTCTTTAGCCATCAGTCATCAGTTTTTCATAGACTAGAAAAGTTTTGTTTTATGATTGTGATTAACTTTTACAAAAAAAGTGAAATCCAGTACAGTATGCATTCATACAAGGTGAATATTTACTTTTACATATTTATGCAAGAATATTTTGCTATGTTTAAAGTGAAACAGGTGAAATGCCTAACCCCAGAGTTTTTGTCTAATGTTAGGTAACTTGCCTAATGCAGTGAATTGAAATTAATGCAATTAATGCCCTATTTCTAGGTAACTGTAAAGTTCTTATCAAAGAACATTTTCCAGGAGACATGTAGCCAGTAAAGGTTATATTCAAGATAGCTTTGATGTGGTATTCCTTCAGTGGCTCCAAATGAAGAGGTAATTGAATCTAGACTAAAAGCAGCCAGCCCCGTAACACATAGAACAGCCCATAGTGTTTCTAAGGTTGAGCTTAATCAGCTGTAATTGACTAATCAAGTCACATTTATGCTGGAATTTGTAGTACGCTTAGTATTGGTAATGTTGTTGCAAAGGGAAAAAGGTGACTGCTGATTGGGTGGTTCAGGTCACACCAGGCAAAGCTACCAGGTGTCATGATTTATAACAGTGCGTAAAGTAACTGAGAAGCTGGAGAAATATGAGATTTATGTGATTTATGAGTGTATAGGTATCTTATAGTATATATAAGCAATGTGTGTGTGTGTGTGTGTGTGTTTTTTCCTTTTTCTTTTTGTTTTGGGCTGAAATAGTGCTATCACTCATTGTTGTAGTATCATACTGAAAGTTAATGTAGTACATTTATTCTCTTTACGGACACTTATCAGGCTTATTGGACAATATTATATTGATTTTCATCAAAATAGCGCAATGTACACTTTTTATGGTATCTGATTTATGTATATTAGGTAAATAAGAAAAGAAAAAGCATCATCTTTATAACTAAGAAGCTGCATGTAATGTGAGAATCTTTTGGATTTGTTCAATTGCACAACCAGAAAACACTAATATATGCACACTCTAACAAAAAATGTCTTTTTTAATTAAGTTTGGTATAAAATATCATTGTCCTGACTCCTGTGTTTGTCTTAGGCCGCATTCAGAACAGTGGACTAACTAGTCTGCAGGTCAAATATGGCAACCCACTATAAAGCTAGCCATCTAATCCTCTAATAGACACTGAATAGATTACCTGTGGGGAAGTACTCAAGTGGGTTGGCCATATTTGACCCTCAGACTAGTTAGTCCACTGTTCTGAACGCAGCCATACATTTGCTGTTCAACCAGTAGAACACTGTTCTGGATCCATGCTGATAATGTAAGGGAAAGTAATTGATTATTCAGTACTGTATCCATAGTTGGCAACAGTTTTAGATGAGCAGTGATATGCATTTAATTATATCTGATGGCCAACCAGTATATGTTATCATATTATTACAAGTTGGCTTATTTTTATAAAAGGGTTAATCATAAGTAGTTTCATCAAAACTAAACAAGATTCTTTGAGGTGAAACAATACCATGCAGATAGAAAATGCAAACTGAATCATACCCTCAAATAAACAGTAATTGTCACAAAAGATAACTGATGAGCGACTTGATTGAATAAAGTTTATGAATGGGTAGGAAGAAAATCAATAGTCTACATACTACTAATGTATTTAATGCTGCCAGTTCCATAGTAAAACCATTCAATAGTAGTAGGTGTGGGATGCATTCATTACCTGTGTCTGGAATACAAATGGAATACCATCATACCTAAGCTTAAAATAGAAGTCTGTTTGATAGCATAATTTGTGTACGAAGTTGGTTCACTATTGGAGTTAAACACAGTGACAGATGTGGGTCTTATGACCATCTGAGGGTTCTAGTGATCATTGGTCCAAAGCTTCATTCACTATTCTAAAGATCCATATTTCAAGGGTTCACTGTTCTGGGGTTTGGTATTCTGAATGTCTGCTGTTCCAGAGGGTTTGCTATTCTAAAAGTTGTTCCAAAATACACCTCGAGAGAGGCACAAAGAAACGGAATAGAATGAAAAGGTTTAAAGAACATGTAAAATGTATATCTGAAAGTTGGTGTGCACTTCCCTGTTGAAGGATGAATGAATATTAAATAAAAATCATAACATTATGTCTGTATATTTATTATGATTTGGCAATAATAGCGCATTCTCAACGAATTAAGCCAGGCTTTACAAAGCTGGTGACCTAAAAATGGCCGACGTACATGAAAGAAAAACCGCCTAATCTTTTAATAGTCTCTCCGCCTCCCCACACGTCGTCCCTGCGGGGTACAGTAATTAAATCTCGGCTCCGTTCGCTATGCGGAAGCTACCTGAGAAACATTAAGTGCGCATGCTCATCAGTTACACTCGTGGTGAAGAAAGCATGGCGGCTGAAGGCGATCGAAGGAAAAAAGCTCTTCTGTTCTATTATCTTTGAAAACAGAGACGAAAAAGGAATAATTTGGCCCGTAGAGCAGCAATGAATCGACTATCTACGGAGATAATATCACCAGAGATATTCACGGAAATATTAATGTTCGGAGCCGAGATTTAATTACTGTACCCCGCAGTGATGACGTGTGGGGAGGCGTGTGAGAGGCGGAGAGACTATTAAAAGATTAGGCGGTTTTTCTTTCATGTACGTCCGCCATTTTTAGGTCACCGGCTTTGTAAAGCCTGGCTTAATTCGTTGAGAATGCGCTCTTAGTCATGATAAAAAGTAAAATAAAGAGTACTGCCTTTGAACAAGCAAACTATCAACAGAGTACTTTCTTCAGACACAATATTTCCTCACCCCTCTCTATCTGCCTTAGTTGCATACATAAATGCACATATGCATGCACATAAACATGCATGCATGTGTGCATACACGCACACGCACACACACACACATGCACACCTCTTTTTTGCTGAGAATGCTACTCAAGTTGTGAGAAACACACCAGTAGCGTACAAGTAATTTCAAGAATTGCCCATAACATCCTAGGTGCTGATTGCTGGATTTTATTTATTTCACCATGAATGTTTCAACAGCAGACTTAAATCATTTATTTGGCAATAAAACGGTTGGCACATCCCAGGTATTGGGGAGGATCAGCAGTTGCCAGGCTATATTCTGCCCAGGACCTTGCAGGATCCTATGTCCTAAAGGAAAGATATGCTGAGGTATTTTCTGGGGGCTTTTTGGGTTTTCTTACTAAGTGCTTCCAATGTGAAGCTCCTGAAGAGATACTGCTGTAGCCAAGCATATTCTTAATTTGTGTGAAAGGTTTTTTGTAAAATGGTATTTTTACCATGTAAAGGGAAACTGGTAATTATTTTCCAATGTAACACAAAAAGTTCAATATCTGGAAAAATGTTTAATGTGGTATGTTGAGAAAAGAAGTATTTGGTATAGTTGCAAAAGACTTAACAGATACTATTTCTGTTCAACAAAGATATATTTTTTAAAGCACTAAAGTCAGTTATAAAATGGTCCATTTGGTTATGTAAAGTAGAGGGTGTTAACGTGTTTGTTACTTACTATCACCACCCCCCTGCCAAACACACATAGATACACACGATTTTACTTATAAGGTTTAAGTAACGTACTAGATGCATGAGAACTGCTTTTTAGCCTTTTTCAGTTAATATCCTTTATTATGTTGTAATCAAAAAGTGCTGGCCTTGTGCTGTGTGATAAATTGATTTTGAGATTTCTTGCACAGATGTCACACAGCTTTGTCTTTCCCACATCATAAGTGGATGGAAGTCAAAGGAATAAAGAAAGTTCTACTTGTGTGCTCTATGGGAGGCATGGCAGTCACAGAACTGTGGCTGTGGAACAGAAAAAGGGTTGCTAGTGATTTGATGAGGGGAATGATCTCTGGGGGGCAGGGGGGGGGGGCAAAATTAAAAGTATGTAGAAAGTTACAGAAAGTAGTTTATGCATGTTTATTTCAATATGTTTGCAACTAAAAAAATGCTGTAAAGAAAGTAATATGTAAATTTCTATTACTAGTAGGGTTGTGAATCCTGTCCCCCCCCCCCCCCCCCCCCAATTTCAGAATAGTAACCTATGCTGTAAGGTACGACTTCACTATTTACAAAGTCCTGCAATAGATAATGATCTCATTTTAGTGTGCTGTATCGTAAACCCACAAAGTACATTTTCAGGAAATGCTTGGGAGAGCAAACTGGTATTTGAAAGGGCCAGTATCATTAATTCAAGTGAGAGAAGTACTCTGTTCAAACATGTGATCAATCAGATCTCTTAGTTTAAGTATTCTAACTGCTCACTGAAGCAAATAAAAAAAATGTCATGCATGGAGGAATTAATTTACATGGATTTAAACACTAGAGTACCTTGGGGTTACTCATAAGGTTCTAGTATTAATTTTTCTGGCCAGTTGGGATATGTGCATGGAAAAACCCACTTGTGAGACAGGAAAGCTCTTTCTGCATCAAAAGTCTGGAGAAAAAATTGAACAGAGAACAAAGTGATGGGTAAACTGTTCAAATATTGAAACGCATCAAAGTGTAACCAGAATTTAGCTTAGGAATTAAGTCGTTGTCGATCGCTCAACTACTGTGAGATATGTAGCCTCTTAGTAACCAGAGATTTGTACCTGCATGGCTGAGTCTGGACATGCCATGCCCCTTTACCTGGTGAGATATAAATTGATACATTAGTCTTCAGTTAACAGGAGGATTTCATTAGATTCATGTAACATCTTGCAATACTCATTATGGGAGTTAAGTGAAAAAGGATAAACCAAACCCACTTTCCTATGCTTACCATCTCTTTAGAGTTTGGATGGTTCATTATGCACTTATCATGAACAGAAATGTATGTGAAGGCTCAAGTTAAACGTGATTTAAGAGTAAATTAAGGTAGTAAGTAGATAATCTTGGTGTAAACATATCTGTGATTGTAGCTTTCAAATAATCATAGCATGTTGGACTAGGATATACATGTATGTTCTAAGTTCTGTTTGTTTGGTGTATGGTCACAGACACAGTTACATTTTTTTCTTTTTTGAGATGCATTCTTTTTCTGTAGGGGATGTAAAGCATAGTTGGGTATATTTAGAGGGTTGTGCTTCAATGCAAGGATTCGGTATTCCAAAGGTTCGGTGTTCTGAAGTTTCACCGACATACGTGTAAAGGTACACATATTTTTTGGAAGAGGGTGAGTTACACATTATTTTGCGCTATAGAGTTTAACTCGTAGTTGTTTTAGTTAAGAATTACTCATGCATGAAATCTGTGCAGATTGTAAAAAAATGCAAATATGAGAGAGCCTCCTAAATACCTTCCTTTGACACATAAGTCAGTGCTCGCCCCGATTATGCAACTCATGCAGCTAACGCATCAATTAACTTTTCCAGAATAACGAACCTTCAGAATGCAAACTCATTTTTTCTACAGAATAAAAAGCCTTCAGAATAGCAGCTGATTTTAGAACAACGCTGCCCCTTTCAGTTTTTGGAATAGGGAACCTTTCGGAATAGCGAACCTTCAGAAAATAGAGCTGATCCCAACTTAGAGTAATTGGGACCATTTCAAACATAATGCAAAAAATAAAATTTCGTTGTGGGGACATGGCATTTTATCAAAGATAAAAATTGATCAGACAGAGGAGAATAGAGAAGGGGGCAGTTTGTTATAGTCTGGAATGTTGGTACCATTACATAATAATTGATTTCTTTCCAAGTTTCAGTCAATGCAGTTTGAAGTTTAGGACATAGCCTAATGTGGATTCCTTTTTGGGACTTATAATGCTTGGCATAATTTTAGTATGTGATTAATGCTTTATGGCAGTGAATATAACATTACAAGATAATATGATTTCTTAGAAGTTTGGTTTTGTAGAAGTTCAGAGCTATATAAAAGTTTGAAATGTGTAGTTCCAATCATTTAACTAGTACCCTCACTTGAAAGTGAGATATGTTTAATGCATATATAGTGTGATTAATAGGATTGACTTGAAAAAAGTGCTTAATTTATCATCCTATGTTGACAGAAAAAATCTTAGATATTTTCAATATTGACACAAAGTCTACTTCAGTATAAGCATGAAAATTTATGGTATATAGATATAACAGGTTTATAGCTGCTGTCTACATGCATATTTATGCAAGCACACATACTGTTGTTACTGTGTTAATAAATATATTACACCTTCATCCTTGTCACTGTCTACAAAATTTAACTAAGGTGACAAGTTCAATATCCCTTTCAGTTACTATTTTTCAGTTTGGGTGCAGTTATGATCAGTGTATCCAAATAGGCCTGCACACCTTGGACCTTTTGCACACCTGTGAATTGAGGGGACACATCTCAATGCCCAATCTCATTATTCAAGTACCTGTGGTGCCACAATGTAACATTTATTCCTGTTTTCCTTGTGTATGGCACACACCAAAATTATTGCAAATTCCCACGCTTCTGTAAGTATAGGGACACTGCCGTACACAGTGGCAGGCTCGGTTGAGTGCACTCAGTCTTGGTCACTTGACTTTTTGTGGTGGAAAGGTAAAGAACGTGGACTGCATGCAGAGTGGTTTTAAATGTAAAAATTCTTTACATTTGTTTACAGAAAACTGGCTGTGCCCTGTATTGGTATACTGAGACACAGGGAATCGATTCCATGGCTTTTTGGTGTTTCAAATTCCTTGACATGACAGCTACCCTGGTTGCCAATGAGAATAACACAATTTTAGCCTGACAAAATAAAACGTATAAAATGTGACAAGAATTTGATAACACGGGCGCAAGTCTTTATGAGGTCTGTTGGTAATGCCCTCCACATTTGTGGGATCCGTGGGAAAAATAAACTCTCTGACACTCATACACAAGTGGTTGGCAGTTCAAGTGCTGATATCTCTACGATTGCCAAGACTACTCTTGTGAGAGATGGATCCTGAACAAAGCTCTCCAAAATAAGGACCGTTGACAGCAGAACTAAAAGATTAGACTATTGATGATAGCTTATAAGTATTACATGATTGCTTGTTAATTCTGCAGGCAAAAAATAACATGGCATGTGTAGGAAATAATAGGTTTAAGCATTGAGGATTTCTAGATACTGCAGCAAATAGGTTATTTGCACAATTATTTAGAGTACTAGAATTGCTGATAATGTGATAATTGTTGTGAGTGTAAACAAGGCCCCTAGGTTGTGTCAAGTATGCTTCAGTGAAGGACTAGAAAAAAAAGGGGGGGGGGGGTTGGAGAGTGACAAATAAGGGCAGTCATATTATGGTTACTGTGTTTAGTGTGGGTGAGCGGTGGGAAATCCAGGCTTGAATGTGTTAGCTGCATGTTATAAAGCAATATTGAAATTCTGTGAGATCTAGTTCAACAAGATGCCAGCTATCTGATGTGGAGACCCATCAAAAATCTTTTAACAATACACAAACTATATTTTGAGGAAAAATGCAATTTAGAGATTTTTTTTTAAAGTAATCGGAAATGATACAAAAGAAGACGAGTCTAATAATGTTTTGTAAAGAATCTTTTTTGAACTGCTTCTAGCATTTAATGTCTACTGCAATGCATATAATGTAAATAAAGAAACACTAAAATGTCATCATTTTGATAGACACTTTTAATTATCTGATGATTTTATTTATTAATTCCTTCTTTACTTCAGTTGCTATTGTAGGAAACACAATCACCAAATACAAAATAGCATAAAAAAGTAGAATTATATAAATTGAAGTATTTTTTAATAGTAAAAGCAACATGGGTCCATAAATCAGAAGTGTCTTAGTGCTTTATAGTTTACACCCTGTGATTACCCCATAAAGCATGGCAAGAGATGCTGGTTACATGGCATTCACACACTGCTCCACATGTTTTTATTCAATTTTACAGTGATCAGTTCAGTCAGCTTACAGAAAAAGGTAGTGTAATGAAGGGGGGGGATGAGGACATCTTGACACATACAATGGAAGTCTTACAGGCACCACATTTCAGCCTTTATCCAGTCCTGTATTTATTATGGAAGTGATTAACGCACCTTCACATCAACACTGTGAACTTTGAGGGTGATAAAAGATTGATCCAGGGTACCTCTTACTTTTCACCTGCTGTCTTACAAAAAATGCAAGGTGCAAACATTGTTTAGAAAGAGATAATATTTGACAGTCACTGTTGATATTTCTTTTAAATGACAATTAAATGCATATCTGCATAACTGTTCCTGATTTGATATTGGTGTAAGTTTTTGTTTGTTTGTTTGTTTCTCAATGTACAGATCGGAGACAATAAGCTTTAAACATGTATATTCAGGGGATGGTTTTTAAAATATTAAATATTGATTTTCAATATAAAGGGGAACTTAAACATCATGACAAATGCTGATCATTTACACTGATTTTCCTTCTAAATTTGTAGGGCTATTTGGTGTTTAACTAGGTGCATACATGGGAAATCATGAAATGCTGTATATCAGTTTGATAACCTTTTTATCTAATAGATATGTTATCTGTTCTTTCAAGATAAAGGGGAGGGGGCAATCATACAGGCCACAGGGGTCTCTTTAATATTATATCTTATGCAAATAATATAAATATGTAGATAGATGGAAATACGTGTCTGCTCAGTGTAGATCCCATATGAATTATAATTCTGTTATGAATCAGGTTTTCATTATGCTATAACTTGAACTCCTCTATGTTAGTTCTTCTCTTACTTGTTTTTATAAATGTTAGGATCAGGATAAGCCTGTCCAATTAATCCATTACCTAATTGTTATCACTGATGATTATCATGTTTTGATCAATTGATGAGTTATTCACTGTTAAAAGAATTAATTCAGATTAGTCACCATACCTATCTCTTTGACATATATTCATTAATTTTTACTCTTTAAAGAAGCCATTTTGAGGTATTTCATAGTTTGAACCTTAGCTCTAAATTCCAAAAGCAAATGTGGTAAAAATGAACACAATGATAACAAAATATGTTGATAACACCTGAACGCAAACATGAATGAAACGGGGCAAGTATAAATTCCAGTGCATTTGAAATACAATGTGAACAATGTTCAGGTCAGCACAATGAAATATGTGTATTTTGTTACATAATACTTTAGTCAGGTGCTAAACAACAATATGGGAGCTGCTGATATGCAGGGCAAAAAGCAATTATCCTGACTTTTTTTACTAGACTTTTTTAAAATCCTTTTAATTCTCCCAGACTCTCTTGTCTATATGTCTGTCCATCAGTCTGCTTGTCCATTTGCTTGCCCATTATCTAGTCTGTCTAGATGCCTGTTTTTTTTTTACCTTTTGCCTGACTTAAACTTATAAAATTTATGTTTCAGAAAGATATAGATGCAATAAATTTAATTGGGCGATATTTGATATTGAAATGGCAAAAGGAAAAAAGAATGTATATATTATAAAATGTAAATTGTTCAGGCGTATAGCCAGCAATTTTAAACGAAAAGTGTTTTTTCCTAAAAAACTGGATCTTTTACCATGAGACCTCCTTTGTGTACTAGCTAAATCAAATTTTACCCAGTGAGGACCTTTCCCTGGCAAAAAGGGCATTGCTTTCCAACACTCCCAGCCCCCTGGCTATGGACCTGTTTTGATATAAAAAATCAACAATCTCTATTTGCTGAATATGCCCAATAACATCAATTGCCAATTTTTGACTTGCTGCACTTGTTACACAAAGCAACTCTCCCCATAAATTCTTATTTACATAGACCAATCCTCATATCATTTGTTTTCATTTCTTAAAATGCTTCTAGCAAATTAGGGTTTTTTCCAATCTAAGTGACTACACCTTTAGTTCTTTGTTTTTTCATTAGTTTTTAGGTAAGCCACTCGCAGCTAATTTGCCCCACTATGTTACAGATTAGGGGGAGTCTGTCTGGCATTGCCTCATTTATTGTAACTACCTGTAATCCTGTAATTGGTGACTGTGGCTTAGACAAGAGCTATTTACACATGCTTATACCTATAATTCACTTATCATCTTTGCTGTAATTTGTGTGACCACTATTGCCTGTCAGCAAGGGAATGTAGGAACATAAAGGCAGTTCATTTCAACTATCAAATATAATGTAGTGATATTAAAATGATTCTGCAGTATGTAAAAAAATCTTACAAATGACCTTGAATCATGTTTTTGATAATTTCATTTTGCCACATTAAAAAAAGCCTACCGCCTACTTAGAATATTAATTTGAACTGTTTTTCATATTGATATGAAATACATATGTGACAGGATGCCAACTCATCTCCCCCCCCCCCCCCCCCCTCCCTTCCATGTAATGCTCTCTTAGTCAAATCAGTATATGTTGTCTGTGGCTTGTGGCACCAGTGGCAGTAGCTGCACCCCTACTGGGATGAGCATGACATCTGATACCTGTGGGAGTGTGTGGACTTGTGCTCTACCTGGCCTGGATGTGTGAGCATCTCACTCCACTGATTGCTACAAGCATTAAGCACACCTGGCCAGGTGTGTGCCAGGCAAAACACTCAGTGGCCCTCATCCAGCAAGACCTGATGCCTCTCGTGCTAAAGACCTGCTGGGCCACGAGCCTCTTTTTCTTCTGCGTCCCTTGCCTGCTGCTTGTCTCTCTCCCTTGGTAGTGACATGCTAGCTTGCACTGACAGGTGAAGAAAGGAATGAATGACCCCCAACAAATTCTCTTTTCATTTTGCAGATTGTGAAGATGTTAAGTTCTATATATGGGCTAAAGCTCCAAGGAACTGATTTACTGACTTTTATTAGATGACACTGGTTCTGATTTCTGTTGCACAATACCTGAGAGAATAGGACATTTGATAAGTAATGAGGAGTGTGAGAAAGTTTCCATTTCTGTATGTGGACACATCTACTTGGGAATATATGACTACTATTTGATGACTGTTTCCATTAATTTTTGATGACATCCCCATTATCCATGTTAGATTAGCAGTGACTATTATTCTTAAGAAATGTGATAAAATATTTTGATGTTAGATCTTCCTTTTATTAAGAAAATGTAAAGAAAATTTTGTGTATATTTGGATAATAAGTTATTTATAGAAACAAAAAATTAAAATAAGTGTTCTGAAATCGTTCTGTCAAGAAATGCAGTTATGCCTTATAATAAAAGATATATTATTATAACTAGACTTCATACTTGCTATAAAATATTTATTACTACTTAAGCCTAAAGTCACAGAAATTTGACCCAGGCAGTGTGTGCCTTGCCTTTTCTTATTCTCCATAATTAATAGACAAACGTACTTCAGGTGATAGAATTGTTTTGTAATTTTGCCTCACTTTTGTTGTCTTTGTTCTCTTATTTCAATAAGATCAAAGGTTTTTTTTTTTTGGAAATTGTGTAAACTCTCTATTGTGGCAGACATTTGAATTTTAATATTGCCTTAAGAAAGACATCTGTGGAAAGTTATATTCTCTTTTTCTGTGGTTTTGATGTTATTTTTGATGTTGTTTTCTTTATTCTCTCAACAGCGTTCATACACCTTGATACTGGAAGCTTGGGACTTGGATGGAACAACACCAGGGCTGGGAAGTAAGCCAGTGTTATGTCTGGAAAATCTTAGAAATGAAAAAGTTTTTGTATATAGAGGAGAGAGTATAATTTTATTGGAAATAACGGTGTTCTTGATAGAATTTCAGTCTTGTCCATGCCCCTTTATATTAAAAAATTGTTATAAAATTATAATGCCATATTAATTTCTTAAATCTTTTATTGTTACTGATATTTTGCATTTGATAAAAAAGACAACTTATACTTGTTGACATTTTTTCATAAATGTTCTAATAATGCAAAGTATGAAATAACAATTGCCCCACCTATTTTATAGATGGCAATGCTATGATCGAGCGAGCTGCCCATTCAGGAATCATTCTTCCTGGCCAGGACTGGCACACTCTGACACATATTGGACCTACCGCAAGCTTTGTCTACAGAATTCGAGTAGTCTGTGACCCCTTCTACTACAACACAACATGCAACAAATTTTGTCGACCACGGAATGATCAGTTTGGCCACTACGAATGTAACGCTAATGGAGATAAGGTGTGCCTGCCAGGATGGATGGGAATGAACTGTGAAACAGGTAGAGGAAACGTAACATTTTGTATCATTTTCAAACATTAAGACTGGACTTCACATAATGTTAAATTTTGGAAATATATTCAACATGGGTGCTATTTTATTGTGATAGTGAATTACATCATACTCTGAAATTACATCATACCCTGAAGCTACCTTCTTTGACTCTGTGATAACAGTCAACTTTTCTTCTGATGTGTTATAATCTCTCCATGAATTGAACAAATCCTAAGATAAAACATCCTCAAAACAAACAAATGTGAAAAGCATCTTTTTCCATTAATATCATTAAACCAATGCAGTGACCTAATGGACCCCCCCCCAATCCAGTTTTTCTGTCAATTTGAAAACATTTTTAGTAGTGTTTTTTAGGTGTTGCTAGGTAAGAAAAAATAGCAAGACATGAGAATTTGAAGGTCACTTAGAAGATAAATTTTATATTTATGAATCTTTTAACCACCAAAAAGTAAGTTTTACCAGAGAAACTGTTACTTGGTGATGGGTATATTTGTTATTGATTTTCATATAGATGTGACTTAGTGCAATATTTTTTTGTTCTATCAGCTATCTACTAATTAGATAACAAGTTGCTATTGGAGGTATCTGTGGCATTGCATGTGAATTATTTAAGTTCTCTTTTTTGCTTGCCTGAGATAACAATACAATATTATAATTTAATAAGTAAGTTCAAGACCTTCATTGTGATGGAAAACTTATGTTAACTTTGATGTTTCTACACCTTGCAAGTTTTTCTAATAATGGGGTTCTGCAATCTTTAACTCATTCAGTAGTTATTGCTTATGCTGAACAATCACTTTGTATTTTGTCAGAAAAAGACAATTAACACGCTACTTACACACTGCTACTGATGTTTTAAAACTCTTTCAACCACTGGAGTCATGCAAGTTTAGTAGATGGTCAAAATGCATAATCTGCAATATTGAAATGTTTCAGTTAGATTGACGATGTTAAGATTTTGATTTGATGGCCACTTGCAGGCACATGCACGCACGCACGCACGCACACACACACACACACACACACACACACACACACACGCGCACGCACGCACACACATGTATGTCCGCACACATCTCTATGCCCACACTTCCTCCATATTTGGAGTTTTTTTCCCATTTTTGTGTAATATGTCTTAGTTCCGTCAGAAAATTATAACTATATAAAGAATATGATATTTTCTTGACCATGAAGCACTAATAACGTAGTCTACCCCTGGACTGTGAGGTTTAGACTTTACTTAGCACAATTTCTGGAAAATATTGATAGGCGATACAAATGACCAGATATTGGAAAAGTACACCACTCATTAGTAGCCCTCTTTTCTTGGTGTCTTGATAATGTGTATTAATTACCCACCAGTGCGTGCCATGTAAATTATCGACCATTGTCTTATGTCAACACACATGTGGGATAATTCTCAGCTGTCGTTTCTTTCATATGTAAAAATTTCACAAGTTATGGCCTTAGTTAACAGATTCATTGATGAGTAGATGACTTGCATGATATTTCTGGGGTTCATCTGACACATAATCCTTTTAAAGGTGCTGAAAAAATTAAACAGGAATGGAAAGGTGTCCTTTTAGTGTTGCCTTTATGTTTCTACGAGTAGATGAACTTGGACTTGACAATATAAATTACTTGCAGTCAGTTTTTTAAAAATTGATATTACATATGTCAAATGCCATATATGTACAGAGTTCAAGAGCAAAGGAGGCCAATGATGCAGGATGTCTTTTATAAAACAGTATGGGGCTTGACAAGTTTGTCACGAAATGTTTGAAAAACCAGACATCAAATGAGGGGCCAAAACATGTTACTGCATTAGTGTGTCTGTAGGGTAAACCTTGTTCTCTTACAGCTGACACAAATTATGTTGGAGAGAAAACATAACATGTGTAAAACAAAATATAGTATAGCATAAATTACCAGAAAGAGTGACACAGCTGGGAAAATTGCTGTGATATGGAATTATACATGGCTTCTATGTTGGTGTTTATAAGGGAGCATTCAGATAGACACATCTACTAGCTGGGACAGTCCTACTCTGTAGGGGCCCTTGAGAAGCTAGCGAGTAATTAAATTTCAGGTGTGCTCAGCTTTATTACCCCCTAGCTGCTTGAGGAGGTGTATCAGACAATTAAGCTGATTCTGCTGATTGCACTTAGCGTGAATCCCTGCAGAGTTGGATGTACCTAACTAGTACGATGTGTTTTTCTGAATGGGGTCTAGAAATATGCCTCGCATTTGATTCTGTTCACATTGTGCCTCTGGGGATTTTTTGATGTTTTTGCACACAGTTAAAGAGATGTTGAAGCTGTATTTCCTGCAAGCATAGATTGACTACATTGATGACATCCCATAATACTTTTTTATACTCCGTTTGAAATATAGCCGTAGAGGGAATTTTGATTTTGAGGTGCTCAGACTTGAAATACCTTAAATGATGTACACCATCAAGTTGAGCTTATCTATTCCAGCACAACCTATCTTGACTAAAATCACTATACATTTGATATCCCCTTTACAGACAATTTTAAAATTAACAAACAGGATTACATAATTGTGCCTTAACATTCCCCCCTTTGCTGTCTTTAAAAATAGAAATACTCAGCATGTTTTATAAATTATCAAAAATTGACATTTTTTCAGAAAGGTACACAGTGTAAAGTTTGATAAACTCTTACATTTTTATCCAGGTTGGTTGAAAGAAAGCTATAGCATATATTATCCTTAATACTGGAAAATTTTTGCTCTTATCTTTCACACCTTTACACCCCCCTCTTCCCCCATACACGCACACACACATCACAGAAGAAAAATTATAAAAATGCAAATTTCACAACAGATGGGCTGTCCACAAATTTGAAAAGAAAAATGGTACTTATGTTTTTTTAATACTTTTTTAATACTTCTGTATTACAGAAAGCTGTTGCATTTTACTCGTTAGTCTGCAACATGTCTTTATAATCTGTTACAACCGTGTTGTTTTATCTTTGGTGTCGCACACCTTGCCAAGTCTCATAGGCATGTCTGGACGTGGTCATGTAGACCTCTAATCCCAGTTATGTCACTAGGACTGACTTTAGAACACTAAGTGCAATTGTGACACCAGGCATTCTCCTTCAGTGCTTATCAAGACTTTGTTAGCGTCTGTAACCCCCAAACCAAATATTTTCCTAATAAATTTTTAGTTAATGCCGTGTTCAGGTAAAGAAAACATGCTAGCCTTTGGCAGCCTGTGGCCTTAGGTAAACTTTTTACATTGCATCCAACATCACATACTGCTGTGTTTGTGAATTCTGAAGTCTGCTGGGTTGGTCTTGCAGAATTGCCTATAACAGGCTGTATTATTTGTGGAATTAATGTTATTCTCTCTTGTCTATAAGACTATTGTGTTGATTCATAGAGGAAAAATGTCTAGTTTTCACTGCATTTTGTGCTTCATTAACTTCATTCTTTGCTTTTAACAATAGACAGGTTTATTTATTTTGTTTATAGTAATAAGAACTATTACAAGTCTGTAATAATTGAAGCTATTGTCCTGTATGATATTTATACATAAGAATATCTGTTTGCTTTTCCAGCTATCTGTAGAACGGGTTGCCACAGCATCCATGGGTCATGCACCCAGCCAGGGGAATGCAGGTAGGGATATAGCCCCACTGCCCAAATTTCCTTTCACTTTCCTTTTTTCATCCTTCCAAGCCCTCCCATAGCAAATTATCATCAGCAGTTATGCAAAAAAAAAAAAAAAAAAAAATGTATATTCCCACATTACCAAATAAGCAGTCACAAAGTTCAGTTTACATTTATAGCTGGTAGCATTTTTTCAGGGGTAAGAATAATTAAAGTTTCAATTGTTTATGTCAGTGAAATGCAAGCAATTTCTGCAACCATGCCTTCACACATCTAACATTATTTCACATGTCTTAGATTACAGTCACATTTCTTAGAACTGTTGTACTAATAGTATAGGGTGTGTAAAATTACTTAAATGGATTAAACCCCCATATCACAAAGCATTTTAATTTGCACAGATGGTTTGAAACTTGAAATAAAAAATTGGCCCTGTAAGAGTTGTAGCGGGTCAAGGACTTCAGTTTATTTTTGCAGAATCTCTTTTAAAAGCACATTTTATGATAAGCTTATGTGAACTGCTCAGTAAGAATACATGTTTGTGGTACAATGTGGTGGTGGCTAGGTTGCCATAGCCCCTATAATCAACCAAGCAAATAATAAGGCATAGGGGTAAATTCAGTGAGATCAGTTTGAGGAGCCTATTTACAGTACTTAATCTGTAACATTGTGATGACAGGCAGGTTAGACCCAGGTGTATTAAAGGCAATGAGGGTCTATTAAGTGTAGTTGTTAGCATGATTTATGTGCAGTGACTCCCTATTATGAGTGACAGGACCAGGGAAGGTCTCCAAAACAGTGGAGGACTGAGTTCATGTAACTTTGGACCCTGGCATGTGCTGAGAGTACCTGAGCTGTGAAGAGCATAGTGACCCTGTAATAAAAGTATTATATATTTAAAAGCAGTAAAAGTAGTGATGTGATCCAGTTGGGATGATTTTAGGCAAGTGAATAACTCCCAGCATGCAAAGATTCAATTTGGACTGGTCTTGGGTGATTGCCCCATTCTGCCATTTGAGACTGTCCCTGGGCATGATTTACATCGACTACCTCCTCTCATAGAACTTTCCCACGCTTTTTTTCAGCAGAGGGTGCCTACCTAGCTAACGGATTGTAGAGGGGAAAAATCTCTTCCAAACAACATAATGAATGTGATGTCTTATCACAAAGTTCATCAACACAGAGGACAAACCCTGGCATTAAGTGATTTGTGACCTGTGTTTAAGATGCTAAAAAACTGCCATGTGAAACATTCTGCAGACCAAAAAGAACTATCCAGCTGGCAAAAAACATTTTACTTTATTTCACACTCCAATTCTTGATTTTTGACTTACACCAAACTTGTAGAAAATATTTTTCATGAGATAGATCAAAAATAATGTTACAATAAAAGTGATAGAGATGAGGAGCAAAATAAGCACAGCCTTTCATCTGAGCCCTTTGATCTTATTTAAAGTTAAAAGTCTTGTGTTTGGGAGGGACCTTGTAGATAATGGAAATATTATCATAAAACCAAACACGTGAGTGATGATGTAAGACCACTTAGTGAAATAATATCTTTTCTTTTAAAAATTTACTAGAATTTAACCCCTCCACATTTATATAAATGCTCAGTTTTTTGTTTAATATATTTTGTTTGACAACTTATCTATGCCTTATGCAATGCTTAAATTTATTCATGTGAAAAGTAATTATTTGTCACCAAATGTCCATATTTCTGGTTTCAACATTCTAGTGTTTAATACTCCATTGACACAGGTGGCATGTAATTAAAGAAATGCTAGCAAATATGGAAAGTAAATGTTTGGACACTGGCCACACAATAGAAAGGTGTGTTTTTCTGATATTGATGCCTGTTTTAACTAAAGGATAATACCAAGTTTTCCTTTGCCATCTCTATATGAATACATTCTCCATTGAAAATGCACATTCCACCATCAGCCTTGCTGTAGGTGTTGCATTATATGACCTGTGTGGTATGTCACTCGGTCGTTTAATGTGTTTGTTAGGCACCTTGTACATCTTAATACCTATTTTTTTTCTTTAGGTTTCAAATTCTCACTTCAGTTAACAATAATTGATGCATAAAATGACATATTTTGACCACATTCTGCATTAAGGTTATATTTTTAATTCAACTGTGCCAATAGGTAAAGCTGTGGTTTGTTTGGTCTGGTTATACGACCCCTTGTTGTCCTGTACTGTCTGAGCATGTTTGCTTACTCTTCTATTTTCCCACACTTCCACAAAGCCCCAGTGTACAGGTATGTTCTTTTAAATCCCCATTGATTCAGGTGATGATGTAGGATTGTGCCATACATTGTTAATGTAGACATGGCGGGTTAATGGAGGGTTTAATGGTCCATTTATCTGCAGTTGGAAATTTGAGAACAAATATTTTTAATCATGACTTCGTGCCAACTTGCGGTTTTGTTTTATGGTAATCTGATAATTTAGGCTGACAATATTAAAAAAAATTATGTCTGCTGCTCATTCAGATGTGTGGTACTGATTTATATCATTTAATACTATAATATGTGAACATACCAAATGTGTATGATTACACAGTATCAATTTGACATTTCACTTCCTTGTCATAATCTTTTTTAATACGATGAACAATCGTTTTAAAAAAAGATTCAGGTTGCAGATTTTCTCTTATCTATTTTTATTTATCACTACACAAATGCTTGATTATTTTCATTACTTTTTCTTTTAAATTTCATTTTTCTTTTATTCATTTTATTTCATTTTTAATTATTGATATTATTCAGATAGGAATAAATCAAGGGGAATCATCAATGGAATGTGCTGTGGTTCATCATGTATAAGCATGTCTCAGCCAACAGGTGTTAGTACCCCACCTTCCTCCCCCCCCCAACCCCTCCTGCTCAATCCACCTGTCCTTCCACTCTATTACAGGCTCAGTTATAAATATTTGTATCAAATTCATCATCAAAGGTTTCGATCAGGCTCTTATATTTGCCTGGTATTGTGTCCTGATTACCTTCACAATTGGGACTTGACAGATAGGGATGTAAGGGGGGACTGGAGGTGCCCCAGATCCTATTCTGAACACAGGTGAAAAATAAACCCCCTTGCGTCATGCACAGGTGAGTCACAAACTGCATTCAGCACTGCTGATTTTTCCCGTGAGAAAGTTTGCTCGAGCCTATACTATAGGCACGTTGAGCTATTGTTATCCAATGACCTCTAGGATTAATAGAGTGCAGAAGTTTCAATTTGGGGGAGGGGACAAGCAGTTTTTATCTATAGAACAAACAAGTGTGACAATAGTCAATGACCCCTACATTGCATATTAAACATAGTGCCGGCCCAAAGGCAGTATTATTCACCCAAATTGTTGAATTGTCAACTTGTGATAAAGAAAACAAATAGGCAGTTTCAAGTTTCCCCACAGTGTCTGAGCCTGTGACAAGTGAAGCATGCGTGAGGCCACAAGCGTGGATACCTAGATGGCAATTTGTTGAGGTGTACACTGTAATTGTGTGCTTCTTAGGTGAAGGGGCCACACTGTCACCCCTTCCTCGACAGTTAGAAGCTGATTGTTATAGTAACAGGATCTAAACAGTCATTTATCAGTGGCGTAGTGTGGGAATGTTTGACTGTCATGGCACAGGTGTTGCAAATATGCTTCGAGCTTTAAAGTAGTTAAACGGGACTCTGTGTCAGGCCTCTGTTGTACAGTTTTTGATCTAGGTATGGTTTAGCAGCAAAAAAACAAATTAAATGCACTTTTATATCCATGAGTTATGTGAGAGCGACAAGCTTGCAGTGCATGTAAATTACTTTGCGGTTCCAGAATCTGGGTAAAAAACTACAGAAGTCAAAACAGATTAAAATCCAGATTGGAAAGGTTAAAAGTACAGAATTTATTTTATTTCATCAGTAATTGAAACCCATTCTTCTCAAAATTGGAAACAAACACCTCAAGCCAAAAACAAGTTCCAATAGTGCCTAAAAAAGTCTACATGTACACCAGCCATATTTACAAATCTCACTCAAGCCCTATAAAATCATGAATACCAAATATTGTTTGATACCTTTGTCCATTGGTAAGCTCTTTATCTACTTAGAATGTTTGGCAAATGTGATTAATGCTGTTCACTTGAAGATTAAGGCACTATAAGGTGTCTTTAAGCTCTCATCAACAGTTGGGAAAGGTCCCCAAATCCTATCAGTAGTTTTGCTTTACTCAGATGCCTTTAAGTGCTTATGATGTCATTTATACCTTCTGGTGGTCATTTTAAAAAGCCCCAGAGGCTACTGGGTGACCACTAATCAACTGCCCTGATAGTTGATATGGTGGTTTTCAAATTATTGTTTTCATCACTAACACCTTTTCTTTTCCTAAACTTTATAAAATAACAGAAATATAAAGTATCATTTTTTTACATTGAGTCTGATTAAATATTTGTAAATATTTTTGAAAGTTCCACTGATATAAAAACAATTGTTTAATTTGTATTTCAGATAATGTAAAATTTTACAAGTAAAGCTTTTATTTTTATGTTGTCATTAGGGGTACCTTTAATTTGTAAAATGCATGACATATTGACATTCAAAATTCCCAATAACTATAGAGCTCAATAGAATTCATTAAGAAAAAAAATCAGAAATTGACAATTATCTGTTGGATATTATACATAGCAATTATACTTTTTTAAAATTTCAGTTGTGCATTTGGCTGGCAGGGCCCGCTCTGTGACCAGTGTATTCCCTATCCAAACTGCCGCCATGGTTCTTGTCAAGGTTCTCCTTGGCAGTGCATATGTGATACCAACTGGGGAGGCATCCTATGTGACAAAGGTGATACATTTGTTATGTTGTAATCTGCTATTTGTAAACGTAGAAATCGCATGCGGGTGGCAATTTTCTGAAGTTCAAAGCAGTGTTGGAATTCAATGACAACTCACTTACAATTGTGATGTGCGATAACTGAGCAGGGTTTCCACTATAATTTCCCTCCCCTTCAATTACTGATTATAACATCAAAGAAGGTTATTGTGAAAGACAGATTGAATAGCATCATCCCAGTCACCTGTGAAAATGATGCAAAAATGCTTTTATGCCATCTGAATTTTTATCAATATGTATGTTTTCTTCAGGCAAGCTTCAATTCCTTTTTGCTAGTTGCAAAATGGTAAACCTGCTTTCATATTTTCACATCACGTATAATCTTTATCAGCAGAGAAAAAAATGTAATTCTAAATTTTCATGTATTGTAGCAAATAGTTCCAATGAAATTGAAGTATCTATATGTAGCACTGATATGCAATGATGATAATCATTCCAGATCTAGATTATTGTGGCAACAAGCACCCCTGTCTCAATGGAGGCACCTGTCGTAACACAGCACCTGATGAGTATCAGTGTAACTGTCCAACTGGGTTCTCTGGGGTCAACTGTGAGAGAGGTATTGATAACATTTGATTATTATTGAGCTGATATGTACATATGTTGTATGTTGGAAATTGATTTTTAATGTGTGCGTGTTATACAAGGTAATCAGTTGATATAAAATGTTTTCAGGTATTGTTTTTGTAGCTTATGCATTTAGATAAGATTCCATAGCAGATATAGTCATTCATGACAAAGAAAATTATTATAGTTTTGATTCAATTAATATGAAGGCATATAACATGCTAGTTTTACTAATTAAGAAAAAGATAACTGCATTAGTAAGTAATGCCAAGGATAAATTACATGTACTGATGATTTGAATGAGAAAATTAACCAAAGCAAGTGCCTGTTTTACTAAAGCATCCCAGTTCTCTTGTTGCATGAAAATAGATATGTATATATGTTTTTCTTTTTTAGCTGACTACATCTGTGCCCCATCACCTTGTTCTAACCACAGCACATGTGTGGAGAGGCAGGGGACTTTCTCTTGTGTCTGTGAGCCAGGCTGGACTGGGGAGCTGTGTGACATCAGTGAGTATGACGGTTCAATGATTTGCCTAATGCTTTATTAATAATTCAGACCTCAGTACACGAAAAACTATACTCTTGAAATGTGATTTTCATAACATTGGAATGAGGAGTTGATTTAAGTGAATGAGTCACAGAAATGATAATTATGGACAATATTGCCTTATTAATAGGACCCTTTTTGGTAAAAATCATTTGAGAAAAAGGTGTCCATTCAGTAAAAAGTGCACTGCAATTATAAGGCAAAGAGCCACACTCTGAGTCTCAGTGAGTAATGTTGACATGATATTTAAACCAAACATTACGGAATCTTTTCAGACATCAATGAATGTGCGTCCATTCCATGTTTGAATGGAGGTACCTGCCATGACAGAGAAAACGGCTATTTTTGCCAATGTGAATCAGAGTGGCGAGGGTCGCAATGTCAACTTGATGCGGATGAGTGTTCAGGAAGTCCTTGTCAGAATGCATATGCCTGCCGCAATCTTGTTGGAGATTACGTTTGTGATTGTATTGTGGGATGGACTGGGAAAAACTGTGATGTCAGTAAGTATTATGTGCAGTAATATTTATGTTGACAAGTGTTTTTTTCTTTTGGCTTTGACAACGGATTTAGAATCTCATTGACATGCCTTTTCTCTGTCATTTCAAATTCACACATATTCACATGCATTTCTGCATGTACAGGTATACAGACAAGCACACACATGCACAGCCACTTAACAATTTGTTCAACAAAAAAGAAATGGTAATTGCACAGAACTTAATATATTACAACCTTGGTCAATGTTTTTCCTTACATCTTGTAAAAGGTGCATCAAAGCTAAAGGAGTGCTAATCACTGTTTTTTCTTTAGACATAATGGACTGTCATGGCCAGTGCCAGAATGGAGGTGCTTGCACAGTAAGTACATATTGCCAGCTTTTGTTATCTGGTGGTAGAAACACAAAATAAATTCCAATATAAATTGCCTGATGTGAATTCTCATAATTAATGAAGTGCATGGTGAGAAAAACTTCTGAAACTGATTCACCATCATTTTAATTTTTTTCTTTTGCTAGAGAAATTCTAATTTGATTTGATCAACATTTTTTTTTTAATTTTCTGTCTAGGATTTGGTGAACGACTACTTTTGTCAGTGCCCCCAGGGGTTTGTAGGCAGAAATTGTGAGGTCAACATCAACGAGTGTGGCAGTAACCCTTGTCACCATGGCGCTCACTGTGAAGATCTTGTCAACTCTTATCGCTGTCTTTGTCCCCAGGGGTACACAGGAACTAACTGTGAGGTAAGATGTTTTGAAACGGATTTCCTCATTTGAGATGACTCTGTGTGAGGGTATATTACGCATTACGTATATAATTACTTGCTCCTTGTCAACTTTTATGGTATTTTGGTCTCTATCACAATCTCCAGATTATTAACAGGGGTAGGAATTCAGATCATCTTTCAAACAGGATCTTAACCAATATCTTTAACTACTTGGCACTGCTGATCACATAAATATATTGTTCAACTTTTCCCACTTACTAGTTGGGATTAAAAACTATAATCTTGGTTCTGGCTGGTTTGTGGGAACTTTTTGGTCCCAAAAATTGTTTCACTCTTGGTATGATGATATTTGGTGTATAATAAATGTATTGAAGGATTATAGTTGATTGAATTTTTTAAAAAATTGCCTTCTGGTATATCTTCTTGTGAGACATTGCAGTTTACTTGGTCACTTCATATCCATGTGAATAAAAACCCATGTTCTGTTGCAGGTTGATGTTGATCTTTGTGATCCAAATCCTTGCCGCAATGGGGCACGCTGTTTTAACATGGTAGATGACTACTATTGCCTATGCACTGAAAACTACGAAGACAAGAATTGTTCAAGGCCAAAGTATAGATGTGAAGTAGAGACATGCCAAGGTTAGTGTTTTGATTTTAATGGACATGTACAGAAGAGGGCACTGTTTTAATGCCTCATACAGTATTTCTTTATGATGATCATTAAAAATTATACAAACTGTTCATGTAAGCAAGAATGTTAATTAGCATGATATACGGAATGGCCAATGTTGAAATTCTCCTTATATTTGCCATTTATTTATCGAATACTTCCTGCGTCCAATCCCATAAGTTTTATAGCACAAGATAACGGCAAGTTAATGTAACACAAGAATAAGTACAATGTTGATAAGAATCATTTTATTCTGTTTACCAGTTATTGACAGCTGCACAGTTCCCATTCCATCAAACACCAGCCTGGGTGGTATACAGCTGGTGCCTTCTAGAGTTTGTGGAGATCATGGTACTTGTTACAGCCAGGCAGACGGTGGCTTCCGATGTGTATGCGATAAAGGCTACACGGGAACCTATTGTCATGAAAGTGAGTGAAAAATTATATCTGTGTTGCTGAGAGAAAAAATTGTGGTTAAAATGTAAGCCTACTGAATTTAAAATTACATAATTTATATATTGCATGTAATACAATTGGGTTGGAAAATGTTGGATTTACAGTGGTGTGTGATTAATTAATCATGTTTGGTTGCTTTTGTTAACTTTTAGAGTAAAGAGAACTTAAATTCAACAACAATGATAGCTTCTCCTGGATATGAACTATTGTTTAATATGCCCATGAGACATTGTTTTGTTTTGTTATAGACATCAATGACTGTGCTCCAAATCCTTGCCTGAACCAGGGCACCTGTATTGATAAGATTGATGACTTCCAGTGTATATGTAAGGAAGGCTGGGAGGGAGACCTATGTCACATTAGTAAGTATATAAGAATAAAGGGTTTACTGTGACACACACACACACACACACACACACACACACACACACACACACACACACACACACACACACACACACACACACACACACACACACACACACACACAGCTTTACCCATATTCTGTTAAGTTGTTAAATTTGTCACAAAATGCCTAATCTCACTTCTTGCTGTTATCAACTACATATCAGAGAAGTGCTGTGAATATTCTTTATTAACTTAAACAAAATTGCAGAATGTGCTGAGTTAGATTCTAATTTAATGTCATGTAATTTCTATAGACAAAGACGACTGTGAAAACCAACCTTGTCGTAATAATGGTACATGTGTGGACCTGGTGGATGATTTCACTTGTTTATGCAAAGATGGGTGGAAAGGAAAAAGATGTAACCTCAGTGAGTAACTTTCTGCTGGTAACATGAGCACAGAAAAATTTGGTATTGTAAATTTTCCTGACTTGTCATTATACCCAGGTTTGTGTAGAAAAGATTTAGTATTGTTAATTTTCCTGACTTGTCATTATACTCGTGTTTGTAGCAAATGTTAGTAATATTTGTACATTACATAGCTAAACATACTGTTACTTAGATAAGTGCATGGGCTTAATGTTTAAATCACATGTTTAAATGTTTCAATCAATTAAGTACACTTTGTACTTCAAAAGATAACCTCTAGACTTTGAGTTAAGGAATTAAGATGTTGTTTTTCCGTTCTCCAGGGCACAGCCATTGTGATGCTTCCACTTGTTCCAACAGTGGCACTTGTATTGATCTCGGGGAAACTTTCACATGTTTGTGCCCACCTCAGTGGGAGGGCCAGACATGCCATCTAGGTGAGCTTTTTTTGGTGAAAATTGAAGTAAAAATACATTTTTAAAGTTGCGGTGAGCTTTGGTTTACCATATTTTATTCAGAGTAAATAATAATTTGAATGAAATCATATTTGTATAAGTAATCATGGTAGTTAAGAAATATGAAAACAGGATTACATGGATAAGATATCAATGAGAATAAAATGATCAGACTACTTTTTTTGTTAAAGCTAATGTTTTGTAAAATAGATGTGCTCTTAATATCTAGCTTGCATTGATTCCAGCTAAAAACCACAGCTGTGACTCGTCCCCCTGTAACAATGGTGGGACCTGTGTCAACTCTGGTGACAGTTTTGCCTGTATCTGTAGGGAAGGATTTGAGGGGGTGACATGTGGGGAAAACATCAATGACTGCAATCCATACCCTTGGTGAGAACTAGAATCATGATTTTGTTAAAAATAAAGCACCCCTATGCTATGACATTATTACATACTGCAGCAGTCATTGCAAGAATGCTATACTGTATGTATCAGGGGCGGATCCAGACCTATTTATTGACAGTCTTCCAAATTATCTTTGTTGATTCATTCTCCAATTTTGACCGTCTTCCAACATGAAAAATTGGATACCCGTCAATGTAAACTTGAAAATCTGACCGTCTTCCGGAAGACCCAGAAGACGGCCTAAATCCGCCCCTGTGTATTATATAGTTTAATCACTTTTTTGTTAATTGAGTAGGCAAATAGTATGCACAATATAAGAGACTTTCTATTTTCAAGATTTGTTTGTACCATTTGTTAGAAAATACATTGATAGGACACAATGTGATGATATATTTAAATGGTGCTGTATTTCAGTTATAATGGAGCAAAGTGCATAGATGGTATAAACTGGCACCAGTGTCAGTGCAGCAGTGGCTTTGCTGGACCTGACTGCAGAATAAGTAAGTTTTGAAAATGATAAACAGTTGCAAAACATGTTATAGGATATTGGATTTCTCTTAAATGAGAAACTACTTCCTTGTGCTCATAGCATTGTCATTTTTTCTATTATATGTTGAAGATGCCTTTGCCTCTGTCTCAGTTTGTGCAGATATCCTTGACTCTGATTTTTAATGGTTGACTTGGTTTATAGAGGATCCTGCTGATTAGGATTTTGAAGTGGTTTTCATTTCTTGTCAAAACTTGTTCCTTGCATGTGTTAAATTCTTTGCCATATAAATTGATACATTCTTGCCATATCTATTACAGATATAGATGAATGTTTTTCCAATCCCTGTTCCTATGGCAGCACATGTATAGATGAGATTGGGTCATATAAGTGCTTGTGTCCTCCTGGGAGAACAGGGGACAGATGTCAGGAGGGTAAGTATGATACACACTGGTACATTGACATGTGTGTGCATGCACGTACACACACACACACACACACACACACACACAGGCACATGTGCACGAGTATGCATGCATACGGTGAAGTGTTAATAGTCAGTTTCAAGGATTTCATCACTGTATTGGAAGTGGTATTGAAAAGAATGTCTAGATTTAATTTGTAAGTTTACAGATTCCAGAAAGAATTGGCTGCATGGTCAAATCTTGTAATTGTTAGAATAGTTATTTGATAGAATATTTTTTATAGTTTCAAAAAATATAGATCGGCTGTGTGCCAAGGAATGCAAGTTGTTAAAATTCTTTTAGTGATTGGGAAGCAGCCAGCCCCCTTGCCATGTACATACAGCCGTCGTGTATATTCACATAACTCTTCGTGGGAACATGAATGCAATTCCTGCAAGTGCAATAATGGAGTGGTTCAGTGCACCAAGGTAAAGAAAAATGCTTTATCAATTGAAAAGGGTATGTGATGGTGAATATTTTGTTATATATGTAGGTAGATGAAGTGACACATATTAATTTTGATTTACCAGTCATTGTTAATAATTGTCAAATCTTTGTGATCATCAAAGATATTGAGCATACAGGCTTGCAAGTGTAAAATTTTCTTTCATTTTCATTCCATTTGCTTTTGTAACAATGGCATTTGTAGAAGAGGTATAAAACTTATGTTGCAAATTTATTATGATTGGTTTTCAACCCCATTTTAGCTGTGGTGTGGTCCACTCAATTGTCTCAGTCATCCAAACAGTTCAAAGCCAGTGGAGGCATGCCCAGCTGGACAGAGGTGCATCGCAGAGACCAACAAAGTCTGCTTCACCCCTCCTTGCCTACCCTGGGGACATTGTGTTGACTCAGCGTCCCCCCAGGGACCTTCAGAGGCCCCCCATATCCCTCCAGGTGTTAACACACAGTGCGTGCCAAACGCAGCTGAACCAAGTAATACTTGTGCCAAGATTACCCTAGTTTTTGACAAATCAAAAATGCCAACCGTGAGTATGTTTTGGAAATAAAAGATTTATCAGATATTTTTATTGGTTTGGTTTTGAGAATACATAGGTCGATCTGTTAATTAATTTATCAGATAATTGGATGCACTTGTTTAAATTTTTTAAAAGCTTTCAAATATATCTGTAACACTTGCCATCAGTCTGGAGCAATTTACTGGTAGATTTGGCATGAGAATAGTTTAAGACTTTTAAAGGTTCCATTGGACTTTATGATTTTTATGGTATCTCAATATTATTATAAACAATAGTCTCCCAACTTTGTGAAGTTGGTAGTCACATATTACATATTATCTTTATGTTACAGGGCATATCAGTGGAGGGCATTTGCAATAGTATTCGCCAGTTGCCAATTGTAAAAACTCTCAGCCAAGAAAAAACAATAGTGATATTATGTGCTATCAAGAGTGGCCAAAATGATGCCATTGAAATAACAGTGGTTAGTTTCATATTGAGTATCTTATTTAGAAAGGTCTTGTGATGTATGCTTGTCTTTTATCATTGAAAGAAATTATAAAAGCTGTATTGTGATTGTTGCATTTTGCAGGTGAATACTTGAGATTACATGAACAGGGTTCATAATTGATAATACATATAGATATGATTTGATAAGAGCTATAACATAATCTAATTTACTTTGCAAGTATAACTGACAAAAAGCTGATTTCTCAGGAAAATCAATTTTTTCATTGACTTTGAATCCAAATGTTGATAAGAAAAACAAGAGTTTATTTCTTCTCCTTGTTCCAGTCCACCCCAGATGAGTCGTCAGCTGAATCCCAACCTGCGGACTCTGTGAAGTCAAAGCCATTTGTCCACAGAGCAGCAGAAGATATGTCGGATGTTATAAGCAATCGTATGAGCAACAGCAGTGCCCTGGTAGCTGTTGTGGAGGTCAAATTAGAGACAACAATCATTAATAAAACTGTAGATAAAAGTAAGTGTAAAATGAATGTGCCATGCCCTATCACATTGCAATCTATGAAGTATTTTTATGTATTCCATGTATTTGATAATGCATGATTTGTATATTATACCTCCAATGTTGCAACTATATACTTTAACATGTCAGGACATTGCCTTTGTAACAAATCAGCTTATATTAATAAACATATGTTTATTATTTAATGATAAATTGATGTTAATAAAGAAATATAAGGTTAGTATTATGTAATTCTAATGTTATATTTTTTTACTAACAAAAACAGCAATAACAATAGTTATGAGATTTTTGGGAAAATAGTTGCAACGTGATATTAAAAAACAATTGACTGAAACATTTGACAAATTACCAGTATTTAATAGAATGAAGGCACATCTATTGCAATCTCAAATTGTCTTTACAAATATTTATATTTATCTTTTTTCTCCCTTTTCAGGTAGTACTTATTTAATCCCAGTAATCTGTTCTATAATCGGTCTAATGGGAATAGTTGCAATAATTGTACTGATTGTGTGGCACAGGCGCAGGAAGCAGAAACGTGCACACAAGAATTCGTCCTCAACAAGCACAGAATTCAGAAACAATGAAACAAACTTGGAAATTGAGGACAATCTACGCAGATATAGAAATCCACTGTTTGAAACAGACAAAGGTGGAGGAACAACTTCAGGAACAAACACCACAGAACTTATTGAGTATAATTTAGAAAAATATGAAAAAAGCCCAAGGAGAGGAGGGCACTCATACTTACATAAAGACCATAATACTGACAGTTCGAGCAGCTTTCCTGAAGATCCTCCATTAAAAAAGCCAATAAGGAAAAAGGAGAGTAACATAGAGATCTCAAGAACTTTAAACAGGGGTCGTGGTCACCACCCAAGTCATGGAGAAGAAATAGTTGTGTAGCAGTTATGTTAGAATCAAGTGATTCTTGTGTATACTGGTAGTATGTTATTTATTAACTGTACAGAACCCTGTAAACTTAAGTTGTTGACAAGTATATGTCAGTTCATTTTTTGTGAAGATATTGTTGACTATTTTTGTATTTGTTGATTTCTCATCGTCATATTTTGTTGGCAAACTAGGTTGCTCTGGCAGACAGTGCTTTAGTGAGCCATAATTTTACTAGAGCATCTTATTCTCCACAGTATTAATGATAGCTGGGTTATAAGTTGGTGTGGTATTGCACTAGCTGCCTGGATATATCAGAAAAGTAGATATGAGTAGCTAGATATTAGGACTTATAGATCAGGACAGATACTAATGTGGAGCACACATTTAGTATCTTGCAGTTTTAATAGACAGTTTTAGTATCTTAAGATTATCTAAACAGTTGGGTGACTTGTTTGCTGGTTACTTTAACCTTGGTTTTAGTAAAGTTTCTTTTTTTTTTTAATTTTCACTGGACTTAACATGAGATTGTGATAGTCCTATTGTATTCTTGAATAATAGATCTTATTTTGGGTGCCCCTTTTTGTTGAATGTGAATTAGTTATGGCCTTGTACATAGATGTACAGATCTTTTTTTTTACTCATCATCATTGTACAGTTCGTGATTTTTTTTTTATTTAGTCATTTCATTCTATTTACATAATTGCCCCATTATTCACCAAATATTAAGTTGTTGTTGTCATGCTATATAATGTTTTTGATATGTTTCATTTGTGAATGTCTTTTTCAAAAGTTCAAGAGTATTTCTTAACTGAGTCACAAAAATTCATGTGTTACCATTCCTTAAGTTTCTTTCATTAAGAAGTGAATTATTTCATCCACAGTTGATGAGTTCTGCATTCGATTTTATAAAACTAGTATGATCATTTTGCATGCAGTTTAATCATTCAAATTCAGTTTATGACTAAAAATATTTTTACTCATATGATCTTGAACATAAATTCTGTTTGACTTTATATGAAAATGTTTTTGACCACTGTCTCCCCTTGATTTTGAAAAAATTGCAAGAGCTAATATTGAATTATCTGCTAAAACATTTCATTTTAATCTGAAAGACAGTAGTTGTTGAACAACTAAGCTAAATGGAATGAATATAATCTAATGGATGAATCCTTAAAATTAAACAAAATTGCTAAAATAATGTTGAATTAAGAATTTGATTTGAATTACAAAAATTTATGGCCATTTGTTTGTAACTTACCATTTAGTGATATGTTTAATCACATAATACTGACAAACCAAAGACCACAATAAAATTAATTGTACTTTTCATATAAGTCAAAGGTAATGAAACAAATGTGTAAATCTCTGTTAGCAGTCTGTTATGTAAGTGTACATATAGTATTTTATTACTTAACATTTTCTCAGTATGTTTTATGTGCGTTTTCTTACCTGCTTGTGCAATATCAAATGATTCACATTGTTGATTTTGTAATACACAGGCTAGCTAATGACCATTGTAAAGGGTTCATTTCTGATTGGACCTTGTACATAACCCCATAGTTTTATGTACTTTCAAGCAAAAGGTCTGCCTAATGATAAAATTATGAAAAAATAGTAGCCCTTTATATAAAAGCTTTAATAATAAAGAGATGGAAAATGGTTATCTGAGAAAATTCTTAAAAAACATGTGACCCTTTGCCAAGAAACTCCAGATAAACTTGTTAACCAGAGGTAATGATTTCCAGATTTTTTAGTAAATGTGTTAAAGAGTTGAATACTGAAACAAACACTTTGACTGGGTTCCCATACCTAGATTGATCTGACAAGATCGATCTATCGCCGAGGGATTCTTGCTAAATTGGTTTAAGCTTAAGCGGCTTAGATGTCTGGCACGCCTGCTGAAGCTGCTTAACGATAATTAAATACTCCCTAGCAGCTTCAGTAGGTGTGACAGACATTTAAGCCCCTTAAGTTGATAGCAATTCAGTGAGAATCCACTAGGAGATAGATCGATCCACAGTTAGTACGATAGGGTCTGGGAATGGTCTCTGTGTTGTAATGTTAAGAAAAAGAAGTAAGGCAATGTGAACCAAAGTAAAAGTAATATTAGACCTATCTCTAAAGTTAGTAGCCTAACAGTAATGTAATATGGAGTTAAACAAAAAGAGTGAAAATGTCAGTGTAACAAGTACACTAAATATGAATTTTAAAAATCTAACAATTTTCTTATTTTGTTGAATATTTCTGTAACTGGACATCCATTTCACAAGTGAGGTTTTTAAAAAAATTTGAGTATTTTTTCACACATAATCTATTGTCAACTCTATGCATGGTGCAATCAAGATTGTATCTAAATTGTATTTATGTTTAAAACAAGGAAGGGAAGCATTATTTTAGACACAGCTCTGAAATGTTTCTTTACTGATTGTACATTTTGTACAAAACAAGTGGTAACTTATTGAACAATAAAGAATGAAATTAGACACAGGTTGTTTTGGTTGTAAAATGAATCCTGCAGTCCAAGTTGCAGACCCCAAGAAGTTTTCTACTGATATTGCCACATTTTCTGTTGCTAGATAAGCTTACACTTTTAGTTCTGAAAATGAAAAATCTAGCACGTTGGCTCATGAAAACCTTTGGGTGACATATTTTGCTTTTTGGTGTTACATCTACATTTGATTGCAGACGGGGAAAGGGGGCTTAGGTCCACTTAACTTCTACTAGTTAGGTTGCATTTCATAGCATCTCGTCTAAAAGAGGGGCAATGTGTTATAAAATCATGACAAATACATTCTTTTCATGGTAAAACTTTGCAAATAAACTGCTTAACATGTTCACCTTTAAGACTGCATTCCCACAGATTTTAGACCGATCTATCCCTGTAGGGAGTCTCACTAGATTGCTGTCAGCTTAGCCGGCTTAAATGTCTGTCCTACCTACTAAAAGCTGTAAGGGGGTAATTAACTTCCATGCGTGCTCGGCTGACAGCAATTTAGCATGAACCCCCAGGTAGTTAGGTCGATCCAGATGACAGCAATCTAGTGAGACTCCCCAGGAGGATAGATCAATCTAAATATCTGTGGGAATGGTCTCTTATTGATCAACCATTTGGTTGAACATCATTTGAATAAAATTTCTCTTCTGATTAATGTTTGGACATTTAATAACCTGAACTAAATGGACAAAAAGTATAAAAGTTTGTTACAGAAAAAAATTTACATCAATGTATCAACTTAAGTATTGTTACATTTCCATCCTCATAATATCAGTTATCTGATAATGGCTAACAGGAAATTGCTCCAAAGCCTCAACTTCTGTGAAAATAAGAGTCATTCACAGAAGAGGTATAAATACTTCAAGTTGAACAATACAGTTTATTTTTGGAATGGTTTTAAAAGTTCACTATCTGAGCAGCTAGAATTTTTTTCATTCAGTTTTATGTATGAGAGCACAGATTCACACATACACACAAAATAAATAAATATAATAACAAGGCAGCAAAGCTGTCAAATGTACAGACAAAGCAGAAAATGATGCACAAAATAGGTTATTTAATTGTCAATTTTGATTAATTATTACATGCATAACAGCAAAATCAACACAAAATTCTAATTTTGCATATCAGGTAACATGGACATGAAGAATATGAAGCTGGCATAGGCAGGCCTTCAGGCTCATTAGAGTTTAAATTCATAGCCCTGAAAATCTTGACTTGTGAAAAAAATTATTTTAAAAACCTGAAAAAAAAACTAATTGAGCTGGGTTTCCTTCTGTTTTATTCATAAGAATCACAATTGCAAGTGTGAGCACAATAAGAAACATGGTTTTCCTTTAGTGGTGGTGCACAAAATAGAATTTTTGTCAATTCTAATGAAAAATTACATTGTGCTTAACACCAAAATCAATACCAAATTTAAATTGTACACAACAGTAACATAGATATCAAAAATTTGTAACAAGCATATGGTTTCAGGCCCATGAGAGTTCAAATTTGCACACAGAAAATGCCAGAATGATAAAAGTGCACAAAATAGAGTTTTTGTCCATTTTGATGCAATGATAGAATGAACCAACCCAGGTCCTGTCATAATTTTTGTCACTGACCACTTGTTACAATTTTCCCTTCATGATAGTTCAAAATCACACACTTACAACAGGATCACCTTCAAAGGATGCTGTATTTTTCATCCAAATTTATAGTCTTAGTAATTGTTTTAAGAGGGTTTGTGATAATGATAATATGAAGGGCAAACAATGAGCCAACATGCATAACATTTCGAAATAAAATTTTTATTGAAAGTGAAGGATGATCTTGATCAGTTAATCAGACTGATAACCAATATTATAAAGAAGATACTTTCTACTTTAAAAGTGTTGTGTATTCTCTCAGGTGCTTGGTTTCAGTGAGAAGCTGTAGCTTTATCCTGCTTTAAAGTAGGACTTGGATACCCTCTACCAGGGTGGCAAATATTGTACATACATTTTTCACATTTGCATGACAGAGACCCAAATGACTGTCTATCTATCTATCTATCTAAAGACACATCTGTGAATTTCTTGTGAAAAATCAATCAGTTGTCCTGGTAGAGGGTAGGACTAGGATATGATATTTGGTCTTTGGGCTTACTTTCAAAACTGAAAGATCAAGGTAAAAAGCCTTTCAGATTCTATGTGAAACGCAATGTAATTAGACTAAGATATTAGCCCCAAAACAAACTTTAGACTCATTAGACCCAGGGCAACCAGATGACCCAAACACTTCCCATTTAAGATCGGAGGTCATTTTAGATAAAATCATAGCGGCATCATTGGCAAGTCAGGCCCCAGTTTCACAAAAAACTGGAGTCAGTTCCAGTGACTAACATCTTTGCTACCAATGTTACATGGTCACATGCATACATCTTCAGCGAGGAAACTGACTTAAGTTTTTTTTTTTTTTTTTTTCTGAAACCAGGGCCAAGACTTACTATCAAAAAGATGAACTATGACTAGTGTTTCTTCAGTGATATAGGGTACTGGTAGATACCAACTATGATTCACCACTGACATGACCATTAAAATGGCCCATAGATCAAAAGTGTTACATGTTGCATTAAGTTTATGTATTGAATAAATAACACAAAAATGATAACTCTAAGCTCATCACAACTCCTTTAAGTTTTCTTGACCAAGTTTTGTTATATGTTTATTGATAATTTCATTATAATTTCATTATAACAGGTCCAGATGGATTATCATTCTTGGTATACAAAAGTGAAATAAGTCCCATTACAATACTTTTTATGTACAGACACNGGTGATATGTTTAATCACATAATACTGACAAACCAAAGACCACAATAAAATTAATTGTACTTTTCATATAAGTCAAAGGTAATGAAACAAATGTGTAAATCTCTGTTAGCAGTCTGTTATGTAAGTGTACATATAGTATTTTATTACTTAACATTTTCTCAGTATGTTTTATGTGCGTTTTCTTACCTGCTTGTGCAATATCAAATGATTCACATTGTTGATTTTGTAATACACAGGCTAGCTAATGACCATTGTAAAGGGTTCATTTCCGATTGGACCTTGTACATAACCCCATAGTTTTATGTACTTTCAAGCAAAAGGTCTGCCTAATGATAAAATTATGAAAAAATAGTAGCCCTTTATATAAAAGCTTTAATAATAAAGAGATGGAAAAATGGTTATCTGAGAAAATTCTTAAAAAACATGTGACCCTTTGCCAAGAAACTCCAGTTAAACTTGTTAACCAGAGGTAATGATTTCCAGATTTTTTAGTAAATGTGTTAAAGAGTTGAATACTGAAACAAACACTTTGACTGGGTTCCCATACCTAGATTGATCTGACAAGATCGATCTATCTCCGAGGGATTCTTGCTAAATTGGTTTAAGCTTAAACAGCTTAGATGTCTGGCACGCCTGCTGAAGCTGCTTAACGATAATTAAATACTCCCTAGCAGCTTCAGTAGGTGTGACAGACATTTAAGCCCCTTAAGTTAATAGCAATTCAGTGAGAATCCACTAGGAGATAGATCGATCCACAGTTAGTACGATAGGGTCTGGGAATGGTCTCTGTGTTGTAATGTTAAGAAAAAGAAGTAAGGCAATGTGAACCAAAGTAAAAGTAATATTAGACCTATCTCTAAAGTTAGTAGCCTAACAGTAATATAATATGGAGTTATACAAAATGAGTGAAAATGTCAGTGTAACAAGTACACTAAATATGAATTTTAAAAATCTAACAATTTTCTTATTTTGTTGAATATTTCTGTAACTGGACATCCATTTCACAAGTGATGTTTTTAAAAAAAATTTGAGTATTTTTTCACACATAATCTATGGTCAACTCTATGCATGGTGCAATCAAGATTGTATCTAAATTGTATTTATGTTTAAAACAAGGAAGGGAAGCATTATTTTAGACACAGCTCTGAAATGTTTCTTTACTGATTGTACATTTTGTACAAAACAAGTGGTAACTTATTGAACAATAAAGAATAAAATTAGACACAGGTTGTTTTGGTTGTAAAATGAATCCTGCAGTCCAAGTTGCAGACCCCAAGAAGTTTTCTACTGATATTGCCACATTTTCTGTTGCTAGATAAGCTTACACTTTTAGTTCTGAAAATGAAAAATCTGGCACATGTTGGTTCATGAAAACCTTAGGGTGACATATTTTGCATTTCAGTGTTACATCTACATATGATTGCAGAAGGGGAAAGGGGGCTTAGGTCCACTTAACTTCTACTAGTTAGGTTGCATTTCATAGCATCGCGTCTAAAAGAGGGGCAATGTGTTATAAAGTTATGACAACTACATTCTTTTCATGGTAAAACTTTGCAAATAAACTGCTAAACATGTTCACCTCTAAGACTGCATTCCCACAGATTTTAGACTGATCTATCCCTGTAGGGAGTCTCACTAGATTGCTGTCAGCTTAGCCGGCTTAAATGTCTGTCCTGCCTACTAAAAGCTGTAAGGGGGTAATTAACTTCCATGCGTGCTCGGCTGACAGCAATTTAGCATGAACCCCCAGGTAGTTAGGTCGATCCAGATGACAGCAATCTAGTGAGACTCCCCAGGGGGATAGATCGATCTAAATATCTATGGGAATGGTCTCTTATTGATCAACCATTTGGTTGAACATCATTTGAATAAAATTTCTTCTCTTCTGATTAATGTTTGGACATTTAATAACCTGAACTAGATGAACAAAAAGTATTAAAGTTTGTTTAAGAAAAAAATTTACATCTATGTATCTACTTAAGTATTGTTACATTTCCATCCTCATAATATCAATTATCTGATAATGGCTAAAAGAAAATTGCTCCAAAGCCTCAACTTCTGTGAAAATAAGTCATCCACAGAATATTAGGGATTTCGTCATTTATGATTCTAAAATATACTTTTTAAAACCACACAAGGTATAAATACTTCAAGTTGCACAATACAGTTTATTTTTGGAATGGTTTTAAAAGTTCACTATCTGAGCAGCTAGAATTTTTTTCATTCAGTTTTATGTATGAGAGCACAGATTCACACATACACACAAAATAAATAAACATAATAAAAATGTAAACAAAGCAGCAAAGCTGTCACATGTACAGACTTAAAGCAGAAAATGATGCACAAAATAGGTTATTTAATTGTCAATTTTGATTAATTATTACACGCATAGCAGCAAAATCAACGCAAAATTCTAATTTTGCATATCAGGTAACATGGACATGAAGAATATGAAACCGGCATAGGCCTTCAGGCTCATAAGAGTTTAAATTCATAACCCTGAAAATCTTGAGTTGTGAAAAAAAATGATCATTTTAAGAACCTGAAAAAAAAAAAAAACTAATTGAGCTGGGTTTCCTCCTGTTTTATTCATAAGAATCACAATTGCAAGCGTGAGCACAATAAGAAACATTGTTTTCCTTTAGTGGTGGTGCACAAAATAGAATTTTTGTCAATTCTGATGAAAAATTACATTGTGCTTAACACCAAAATCAATACCAAATTTAAATTGTACACAACAGTAACATAGATATCAAGAATTTGTGACAAGCATATGGTTTCAGGCCCATGAGAGTTCAAATTTGCACACAGAAAATGCCAGAATGTTAAAAGTGCACAAAATAGAGTTTTTGTCCATTTTGATGCAATGATAGAATGAAGCAACCCAGGTTCTGTCATAATTTTTGTCACTGACCACTTGTTACAATTTTCCCCTTCATGATAGTTCAAAATCACATACATACAACAGGATCACCTACAAATGCCGCTTTATTTTTCATCCAAATTTACAGTCTTAGTAATTGTTTTAAGAAGGTTTGTGATAATGATAATATGAAGGGCAAACAATGAGCCAACATGCATAACATTTCGAAATAAAATTTTTATTGAAAGTGAAGGATGATCTTGATCAGTTAATCAGACTGATAACAAATATTATAAAGAAGATACTTTCTACTTTAAAAGTGTTGTGTATTCTCTCAGGTACTTGGTTTCAGTGAGAAGCTGTAGCTTTATCCTGCTTTAAAGTAGGACTTGGATACCCTCTACCTGGGTGGCAAATATTGTACATACATTTTTCACATTCGCATGATAGAGAACCAAATGACTGTCTATCTATTTAAAGACATATCTGTGAATTTCTTGTGAAAAATCAATCAGTTGTCCTGGTAGAGGGTAGGACTAGGATATGATATTTGGTCTTTGGGCTTACTTTCAAAACTGAAAGATCAAGGTAAAAAGCCTTTAAGATTCTATGTGAAACCCAATGTAATTAGACTAAGATATTAGCCCCAAAACAAACTTTAGACTCATTAGACCCAGGGCAACCAGATGACCCAAACACTTCCCATTTAAGATCGGAGGTCATTTTAGATAAAATCATAGCGGTATCATTGGCAAGTCAGGCCCCAGTTTCACAAAAAACTGGAGTCAGTTCCAGTGACTAACATCTTTGCTACCAATGTTACATGGTCACATGCATACATCTTTAGCGAGGAAACTGACTTAAGTTTTTTTTTTTTTTTTTTTTTTCTGAAACCAGGGCCAAGACTTGCAACTATCAAAAAGATGAACTATGACTAGTGTTTCTTCAGTGATATAGGGTACTGGTAGATACCAACTATGATTCACCACTGACATGACCATTAAAATGGCCCATAGATCAAAAGTGTTACATGTTGCATTAAGTTTATGTATTGAATAAATAACACAAAAATGATAACTCTAAGCTCATCATAACTCCTTTAAGTTTTCTTGACCAAGTTTTGTTATATGTTTATTGATAATTTCATTATAATTTCATTATAACAGGTCCAGATGGATTATCATTCTTGGTATACAAAAGTGAAATAAGTCCCATTACAATACTTTTTTAATTTGCATTTCACAAAATATTCGTAATTTTCATGATTACTGTCATTTTAAAACCTCTCATAACTTCTTTTTTTGTGGAAGACCAAGATCAAGCTGTCCACGCATGCATGTGAAATTCACTCCTGCCAAGTCTTTGGGGCCCTTGCCCCTTACAAGTACCAAATGATGTTCCTGGAGATTATTTCCTACCCCAGGGATATAGGCAATCACCTCTTTTCCACTCATCAGCCGTACTTTGACACATTTCCTGTTGGCTGAGTTAGGCTTTTTTGGTTTACGTATAATAGGTTTTAGAACAACAGCCTTCATTGCTGGTTTTCCCATCATGGCTTTTTGTATGGAATTCTTTTTCTTAGGTTTGGGACGGGCTTGTCTATGCATCTGATTCAATGTTGTCATGCTGCGGAAAGGTGTGCTCAGTTGTAACATTGTTTGAAAATGTGTCCTACCATGCATCTGATTCAGAGGCATAATTTTATGACCAAATGAGTTCAAACATCCATTAGGTCTTGTTAATCCAATTCTGCATATCTGATTTTGGGTAGTGGAAGTTCTACAAATCATCATAATATTTCCATCTGGTTTTAAAGAGGATAGCCTAAATAAGGGCAACCTCTGGTGTGCCATGCCTGTAACATTAATAAGATAATCATTATTTTCAATTCTTATGTGAAAGGTCACAAGCGATTCTTCTCAAGAAAAGGTTAAACTTTAAAAAAAAAACTATATAGAATTCCATACAGCAATACAGTAAAAATGACATACAATGATATCCACAGTACACACAGGACGAGTATGCACCCATTTACAAGATGATTAACATATGATAATAATAAGGTCCGGTATCTTGATAAATTTATTAATAATATAACTATTATCATTATGCTCTTGGTATAAAACAGATGGAACATTTACAGTCTGATGGAACATAGGATCATGGATGAAAGATATTTACTCAATGTCAGTGTACCACAAATGCACAATTTGGTGCAACACAATGCAATACACTTGAAAAAACAAGTTGCAAGTATATCACAGAAAATGGTCACTTGCACGAAAACAGGGCAATATAGAAACGAAATATAAAATTAAAAGGTAATTGATATTGTTGATGCAACTTAACAAATTTGCACGACTCATTTATTGATGGGTCATCGGCAATGTTGGCTGGTGGCTCTTCTTGACAATATGGTGAACACCCCAATTTAACAAATATTGTACTGATTTTGCCAACTTGTATCAAAGATACACCTTATTTTCTTGTGAATGACCATTTCCTGTGTTTACTTGTCACTGGACATGTGTTTTCTAGTGTATTGCACTGTGTTTCACTGTCTTGTTTATAAGACCCGTTTCATTATGAATGTGATAAGATATCTGAGGCTGAAAACATATTTACCCATTATCCTAGAGGACAGAGAGGCCGACATCTGTAGGAATTTTCCAACAAACGCTGATACGTTATTCATGTTGACAGCCTGAAATGCATTAAGACATATTTCAAGACACAATAAGCATCACAAACTCACAAAAAGCTGGCAATCAAATGAGAAGCCTAGGTCATGCAAATCAATCTATGAAAAACTGAAAGGGTAAGCAGCAGAGATAACGTTAGCAATCCCTTTCAACCAAGCTTGAAATGTCGCACAATGGTTATAAAATCCCTAAACATCAATTTAATCTAAATGACCCATGGTTAAATTGCATGTCTTTTTTTAGAAATCAAAAAGTGCGTTTTAACATTTGGATTGTTACCTATCCAAAGCTGTTAGCATGGCCGACTCCTCAGGTTTAAAATGAATAATATAATTTATAAAGTTGTATCCAGTTTTAAGAAGCAAAAACGCTGTGTCATATAAAATAAAAGTGTCAGGTTATTACATTAAACTCCACGCTGCATGCATTAGCCACTGGGCTTTAATGTTGTTTTAAAGTACAATATATACTTTTGTTTGAAAATAAATCATCATTACAAGCATACCTCTTACCTCGTCAAATTTCACCTCCTTCTACAAGAGAGCTGTGAACATTTTTATAACTTTCTCTGCTATTTACCTGACATCTGCTATTTACCTGACATAAAACTTATCGAGCCAGTAGCCATCATGCTCATGTATCAAAAAAAGAAACATAAAAGGGACCCAGTGCAACTTTCCAAGAGAATTTTCTTTGTAGAATTGGTTTTTATGGGAGCAGTTTACCTTGGATTTAATGCACTGCACAAGTCGCAAGGTGATTATATATATATATTTGGATTATTTAAGAACACAATTTTTCATCTTTTTTTTTAACGAGGTGCTTCCATTTAAGTGCATGTTGTTTTGGCCGCCACTTAAAAAGTAATACGCCAAGTTTACACACAAATTTGTTCATTGTCTGCAACAATTGGCAAATATACTTTGTAAAGCAGAAGTCAAAAATTTTAAAGCTTACAGCATTTGATTTTTTTCTGTATTTTAGAGATGAGAAAAAGAGCATATCACAATGTTCCTCGGCTTCTTGAAGGTAATTGTGTATACATACTGCATTGTAGTTTAGTTTTTATATAATTTAATAGAAGATTATCATTTACACTATAATTTAATGAGATATTGGTTTAATTTTTTGTCAAAATAACCTTTTGTTTTACAACAATCATTAAAAATTGTAGTTTATATATGAAATCACCATATTGGGCTCGATTTTATCAGAAATTTTTTTTCCATCTTTTCTAGCTTATTATTTTACTGTGGATTCATGGAACTCTGATATTAAAATAAAAGACAAAGACTACAGTGACTGGGGAATATCGTAAATCATGAAGTTTGAAATCCATAAGCCAGGAAACACCCCTGAATATTTTTACACAGTGGAATATTCTCCGAAAAATGGCTGTAGTACAAAAATTACTTTCATGGTGGCCCGTTTTACATGCAATGCAGGACATCAGTGTTGCTGGAGTGTCATTGATAAACATCTGAATACAAGGATTGGGAGGTGTCACCTTCTTTGTATGTGTCAATTTAAGCACATTTACGGGGATACATGTAGAACTGCAAAGTCAATTTTAGAGCAACAGCAGATTAACAGAGAAAAAATGGCCATTTGAAGAAGAAATTGTTTATTCAAGTTTATTGGCAAAACCATTATTTGTGAATTTGCTCCATTTAGATGCATGCATTTTAAAGGGCATCTAGCAGTGTTTTAAATATTTGTTACAGTTTTCACTGTTAAAAATAAATTGAAAAACTGTTCTTGAAAAAATTTGACATTACTAGTAAGTAGCAAGCAGCTGTTTTTTATACCTGCTGTTAGTTTTGTGATGGGATATGTCAAAAAGTTTTGACATTTTCTCCCTGTGAGATAGTACATTGCACCACTCATTAATCTCTTGGACCCCATTCCCATACACACCATTGGTCTACATGGATCCACCCAACTCTGCAGGGAATCTCACCAGGTGCAGTCAGCATAACTGAATGATAAACCGGTTCATTTATATTAAGCTCCCATCAGAGTTGAGTTTTCTTTAGGCCACATAATTTATATTTATACACACGTATAAAAAAAAAATTGGGAAACAGTTTTGAATAAATTATAAAATAACCATAGGAGTTAACCAAATATTGATGGATAATGTAGCCACCATTTGTTACTTTTTTAATACACACTGAAGATTTTCCCACTACATTATATAGTTTTTAAATTATTCAAAAAAAATTCATGTTTCCAAACTTTTTCGGCCTAGTGTAAGTACTATGTATATATGCTTGAAAGTATGCAATAACAGTAATTAATCTAACTTTGTATTCAATAGGTCCCATGGTTCTAGCCCAAACACTCTAGTCCAAATACAGGCAGTGCAATACATTTCTTTATTAAATACAAAATAATGATTAACAAAAAAACTTTTTTCAAGTCTTATTTTAGAAATATTAATGAAGAACTGACATAAACATTGAGTTCACTGTTTGGTACAAAGTAAAATGCACAGGTAATTTTATCAAATACAATATGAGCAAATGAATGGTATATTATTTGATAGATAAAGGGTAGTGGTCCACTGAAATAAGTGAAATGTCCAACCAAAATTACGCTGGAAAGGTTATCCAAATCGAGATTATGCACGTTTCAAATACAATTAACACCTGCCATTGAAACATGCACATGTAAATATAGCAGAATATGGTCAATACAACTTTATCAGTTCTAGTCCAATCCTTCCTCTGTTCACATCAACACTGACTACTTTAACTTCAACTTTGTCTCCTAACTCTAATGTCTGTTTTCCTTTCATGTTCTGTGGCCTCATCTTGCTGACATGTATTAGACCACTTTTTCCAACTCCTATGTC